>CAKAJI010000200.1:0-61403 GCA_916610255.1 Lasioglossum lativentre | reverse complement strand
TTATATTATAATGTATTTTCAATGATACACAGCATAATACGTTATAGTATAAGGTATTTTCAATGATACACTGCATATTACGTTATATTATAAGGTATTTTCAATGATACACTGCATATTACGTTATATTATAAGCCAGTTTCAATGATAGACTGGAAATATTACGTTATATTATAAGGTATTTTCAATGATACACTGCATATTACGTTATTTTATAAGGTATTTTCAATGATACACTGCATATTACTTTATATTATAAGGTATTTTCAATGATACACTGCATATTACATTATATTTTAAGGTATTTTCAGTGATACGCTGCATATTGCATTATTTTATACGGTGTCTTCAATGATACACTGCATATTACATTATATTATAATGTATTTTCAATGATACACAGCATAATACGTTATAGTATAAGGTATTTTCAATTATACACTGCATATTACGTTATTTTATAAGGTATTTTCAATGATACACTGCATATTACGTTATATTATAAGGTATTTTCAATGATACACTGCATATTACATTATATTATAATGTATTTTCAATGATACACAGCATAATACGTTATAGTATAAGGTTTTTCAATGATACACTGCATATTACGTTATTTTATAAGGTATTTTCAATGATACACAGCATAATACGTTATAGTATAAGGTATTTTCAATGATACACTGCATATTACGTTATTTTATAAGGTATTTTCAATGATACACTGCATATTACTTTATATTATAAGGTATTTTCAATGATACACTGCATATTACATTATATTGTAATGTATTTTCAATGATACACAGCATAATACGTTATAGTATAAGGTATTTTCAATTATACACTGCATATTACGTTATCGTATAAGGTATTTTCAATTATACACTGCATATTACGTTATTTTATAAGGTATTTTCAATGATACACTGCATATTACGTTATATTATAAGGTATTTTCAATGATACACTGCATATTACGTTATATTATAAGCCAGTTTCAATGATAGACTGGAAATATTACGTTATATTATAAGGTATTTTCAATGATTACACTGCATATTACGTTATTTTATAAGGTATTTTCAATGATACACTGCATATTACTTTATATTATAAGGTATTTTCAATGATACACTGCATATTACATTATATTTTAAGGTATTTTCAGTGATACGCTGCATATTGCATTATTTTATACGGTGTCTTCAATGATACACTGCATATTACGTTATTTTATAATGTATTTTCAATGATACACAGCATAATACGTTATAGTATAAGGTATTTTCAATTATACACTGCATATTACGTTATTTTATAAGGTATTTTCAATGATACACTGCATATTACGTTATATTATAAGGTATTTTCAATGATACACTGCATATTACATTATATTATAATGTATTTTCAATGATACACAGCATAATACGTTATAGTATAAGGTTTTTCAATGATACACTGCATATTACGTTATTTTATAAGGTATTTTCAATGATACACAGCATTAATACGTTATAGTATAAGGTATTTTCAATGATACACTGCATATTACGTTATTTTATAAGGTATTTTCAATGATACACTGCATATTACTTTATATTATAAGGTATTTTCAATGATACACTGCATATTACATTATATTGTAATGTATTTTCAATGATACACAGCATAATACGTTATAGTATAAGGTATTTTCAATTATACACTGCATATTACGTTATCGTATAAGGTATTTTCAATTATACAGTGCATATTACGTTATTTTATAAGGTATTTTCAATGATACACTGCATATTACGTTATATTATAAGGTATTTTCAATGATAGACTAGAATTACCATATATTCTAAGGTATTTTCAAAGATACACTACAAATAACGATATATTATAAGGTATTTTCACTGATACACTGCATATTACGTTATTTTATAAGGTATTTTCAATGATACACTGCATATTACTTTATATTATAAGGTATTTTCAATGATACACTGCATATTACATTATATTGTAATGTATTTTCAATGATACACAGCATAATACGTTATAGTATAAGGTATTTTCAATTATACACTGCATATTACGTTATCGTATAAGGTATTTTCAATTATACACTGCATATTACGTTATTTTATAAGGTATTTTCAATGATACACTGCATATTACGTTATATTATAAGGTATTTTCAATGATACACTGCATATTACGTTATATTATAAGCCATTTTCAATGATAGACTGCAAATATTACATTATATTATAAGGTATTTTCAATGATACACTGCATATTACATAATAATATAAGGTATTTTCAATAATACACTGCATATTACATTATATTATAATGTATTTTCAATGATAGACTGCAAATATTACGTTATATTATAAGGTATATTAAATGATACACTGCATATTACATTATATTATAAGGTATTTTCAATAATACACTGCATATTACATTATATTATAAGGTATTTTCAATGATACACTGCATATTACATTATATTTTAAGGTATTTTCAGTGATACGCTGCATATTGCATTATTTTATACGGTGTCTTCAATGATACACTGCATATTACGTTATATTATAATGTATTTTCAATGATACACAGCATAATACGTTATAGTATAAGGTATTTTCAATGATACACTGCATATTACGTTATATTATAAGGTATTTTCAATGATACACTGCATATTACGTTATATTATAAGCCAGTTTCAATGATAGACTGGAAATATTACGTTATATTATAAGGTATTTTCAATGATACACTGCATATTACGTTATTTTATAAGGTATTTTCAATGATACACTGCATATTACTTTATATTATAAGGTATTTTCAATGATACACTGCATATTACATTATATTTTAAGGTATTTTCAGTGATACGCTGCATATTGCATTATTTTATACGGTGTCTTCAATGCTACACTGCATATTACGTTATATTATAATGTATTTTCAATGATACACAGCATAATACGTTATAGTATAAGGTATTTTCAATTATACACTGCATATTACGTTATTTTATAAGGTATTTTCAATGATACACTGCATATTACGTTATATTATAAGGTATTTTCAATGATACACTGCATATTACGTTATATTATAAGCCATTTTCAATGATAGACTGCAAATATTACATTATATTATAAGGTATTTTCAATGATACACTGCATATTACATAATAATATAAGGTATTTTCAATAATACACTGCATATTACATTATATTATAATGTATTTTCAATGATAGACTGCAAATATTACGTTATATTATAAGGTATTTTAAATGATACACTGCATATTACATTATATTATAAGGTATTTTCAATAATACACTGCATATTACATTATATTATAAGGTATTTTCAATGATACACTGCATATTACATTATATTTTAAGGTATTTTCAGTGATACGCTGCATATTGCATTATTTTATACGGTGTCTTCAATGATACACTGCATATTACGTTATATTATAATGTATTTTCAATGATACACAGCATAATACGTTATAGTATAAGGTATTTTCAATGATACACTGCATATTACGTTATATTATAAGGTATTTTCAATGATACACTGCATATTACGTTATTTTATAAGGTATTTTCAATGATACACTGCATATTACTTTATATTATAAGGTATTTTCAATGATACACTGCATATTACATTATATTTTAAGGTATTTTCAGTGATACGCTGCATATTGCATTATTTTATACGGTGTCTTCAATGATACACTGCATATTACGTTATATTATAATGTATTTTCAATGATACACAGCATAATACGTTATAGTATAAGGTATTTTCAATTATACACTGCATATTACGTTATTTTATAAGGTATTTTCAATGATACACTGCATATTACGTTATATTATAAGGTATTTTCAATGATACACTGCATATTACATTATATTATAATGTATTTTCAATGATACACAGCATAATACGTTATAGTATAAGGTTTTTCAATGATACACTGCATATTACGTTATTTTATAAGGTATTTTCAATGATACACAGCATAATACGTTATAGTATAAGGTATTTTCAATGATACACTGCATATTACGTTATTTTATAAGGTATTTTCAATGATACACTGCATATTACTTTATATTATAAGGTATTTTCAATGATACACTGCATATTACATTATATTGTAATGTATTTTCAATGATACACAGCATAATACGTTATAGTATAAGGTATTTTCAATTATACACTGCATATTACGTTATCGTATAAGGTATTTTCAATTATACACTGCATATTACGTTATTTTATAAGGTATTTTCAATGATACACTGCATATTACGTTATATTATAAGGTATTTTCAATGATAGACTAGAATTACCATATATTCTAAGGTATTTTCAAAGATACACTACAAATAACGATATATTATAAGGTATTTTCACTGATACACTGCATATTACGTTATTTTATAAGGTATTTTCAATGATACACTGCATATTACTTTATATTATAAGGTATTTTCAATGATACACAGCATAATACGTTATAGTATAAGCTATTTTCAATGATACACGTAATATTACGTTATTTTATACGGTGTCTTCAATGATACACTCCATATTACGTTATATTATAATGTATTTTCAATGATACACAGCATAATACGTTATAGTATAAGGTATTTTCAATTATACACTGCATATTACGTTATCGTATAAGGTATTTTCAATTATACACTGCATATTACGTTATTTTATAAGGTATTTTCAATGATACACTGCATATTACGTTATATTATAAGGTATTTTCAATGATACACTGCATATTACGTTATATTATAAGCCATTTTCAATGATAGACTGCAAATATTACGTTATATTATAAGGTATTTTCAATGATACACTGCATATAACGTTATTTTATAAGGTATTTTCAATGATACACTGCATATTACTTTATATTATAAGGTATTTTCAATGATACACAGCATAATACGTTATAGTATAAGCTATTTTCAATGATACACGTAATATTACGTTATTTTATAAGGTATTTTCAATGATACACTGCAAATGTTACGTTATATTATAAGGTATTTTCAATGATACACTGCATATTACGTTATATTAGAAGGTATTTTCAATGATACACTGCATATTACGTTATATTATAAGGTATTTACAATGATACACTGCATATTACGTTATATTATAAGGTATTTTCAATGATACACTGCATATTACGTTATATTATAAGGTATTTTCAATGATAGACTGCAAATATTACGTTATATTATAAGGTATTTTCAATGATACACTGCATATTACGTTATTTTATAATGTATTTTCAATTATACACTGCATATTACTTTATATTATAAGGTATTTTCAATGATACACTGCATATTACATTATATTATAAGGTATTTTCAATGATACGCTGCATATTGCATTATTTTGTACGGTGTCTTCAATGATACACTGCATATTACGTTATATTATAATGTATTTTCAATGATACACAGCATAATACGTTATAGTATAAGGTATTTTCAATTATACACTACATTTTACGTTATTTTATAAGGTATTTTCAATGATACACTGCATATTACGTTATATTATAAGGTATTTTCAATGATACACTGCATATTACATTATATTATAATGTATTTTCAATGATACACAGCATAATACGTTATAGTATAAGGTATTTTCAATGATACACTGCATATTACGTTATTTTATAAGGTATTTTCAATGATACACTGCATATTACATTATATTATAAGGTATTTTCAATGATACGCTGCATATTGCATTATTTTGTACGGTGTCTTCAATGATACACTGCATATTACGTTATATTATAATGTATTTTCAATGATACACAGCATAATACGTTATAGTATAAGGTATTTTCAATTATACACTACATTTTACGTTATTTTATAAGGTATTTTCAATGATACACTGCATATTACGTTATATTATAAGGTATTTTCAATGATACACTGCATATTACATTATATTATAATGTATTTTCAATGATACACAGCATAATACGTTATAGTATAATGTATTTTCAATGATACACTGCATATTACGTTATTTTATAAGGTATTTTCAATGATACACAGCATAATACGTTATAGTATAAGGTATTTTCAATGATACACTGCATATTACGTTATTTTATAAGGTATTTTCAATGATACACTGCATATTACTTTATATTATAAGGTATTTTCAATGATACACTGCATATTACATTATATTTTAAGGTATTTTCAGTGATACGCTGCATATTGCATTATTTTATACGGTGTCTTCAATGATACACTGCATATTACGTTATATTATAATGTATTTTCAATGATACACAGCATAATACGTTATAGTATAAGGTATTTTCAATTATACACTGCATATTACGTTATTTTATAAGGTATTTTCAATGATACACTGCATATTACGTTATATTATAAGGTATTTTCAATGATACACTGCATATTACATTATATTATAATGTATTTTCAATGATACACAGCATAATACGTTATAGTATAAGGTTTTTCAATGATACACTGCATATTACGTTATTTTATAAGGTATTTTCAATGATACACAGCATAATACGTTATAGTATAAGGTATTTTCAATGATACACTGCATATTACGTTATTTTATAAGGTATTTTCAATGATACACTGCATATTACGTTATATTATAAGCCATTTTCAATGATAGACTGCAAATATTACATTATATTATAAGGTATTTTCAATGATAGACTAGAATTACCATATATTCTAAGGTATTTTCAAAGATACACTACAAATAACGATATATTATAAGGTATTTTCACTGATACACTGCATATTACGTTATTTTATAAGGTATTTTCAATGATACACTGCATATTACTTTATATTATAAGGTATTTTCAATGATACACTGCATATTACATTATATTGTAAAGTATTTTCAATGATACACAGCATAATACGTTATAGTATAAGGTATTTTCAATTATACACTGCATATTACGTTATCGTATAAGGTATTTTCAATTATACACTGCATATTACGTTATTTTATAAGGTATTTTCAATGATACACTGCATATTACGTTATATTATAAGGTATTTTCAATGATACACTGCATATTACGTTATATTATAAGCCATTTTCAATGATAGACTGCAAATATTACATTATATTATAAGGTATTTTCAATGATACACTGCATATTACATAATAATATAAGGTATTTTCAATAATACACTGCATATTACATTATATTATAATGTATTTTCAATGATAGACTGCAAATATTACGTTATATTATAAGGTATTTTAAATGATACACTGCATATTACATTATATTATAAGGTATTTTCAATAATACACTGCATATTACATTATATTATAAGGTATTTTCAATGATACACTGCATATTACATTATATTATAATGTATTTTCAATGATACACAGCATAATACGTTATAGTATAAGGTATTTTCAATGATACACTGCATAGTACGTTATTTTATAAGGTATTTTCAATGATACACAGCATAATACGTTATAGTATAAGGTATTTTCAATGATGCACTGCATATTACGTTATTTTATAAGGTATTTTCAATGATACACTGCATATTACTTTATATTATAAGGTATTTTCAATGATACACTGCATATTACATTATATTGTAATGTATTTTCAATGATACACAGCATAATACGTTATAGTATAAGGTATTTTCAAATATACACTGCATATTACGTTATCGTATAAGGTATTTTCAATTATACACTGCATATTACGTTATTTTATAAGGTATTTTCAATGATACACTGCATATTACGTTATATAATAAGGTATTTTCAATGATACACTGCATATTACGTTATATTATAAGCCATTTTCAATGATAGACTGCAAATATTACGTTATATTATAAGGTATTTTCAATGATACACTGCATATTACGTTATTTTATAAGGTATTTTCAATGATACACTGCATATTACTTTATATTATAAGGTATTTTCATTGATACACTGCATATTACATTATATTTTAAGGTATTTTCAATGATACGCTGCATATTGCATTATTTTATACGGTGTCTTCAATGATACACTGCATATTACGTTATATTATAATGTATTTTCAATGATACACAGCATAATACGTTATAGTATAAGGTATTTTCAATGATACACTGCATATTACGTTATTTTATAAGGTATTTTCAATGATACACTGCATATTACTTTATATTATAAGGTATTTTCAATGATACACTGCATATTACATTATATTGTAATGTATTTTCAATGATACACAGCATAATACGTTATAGTATAAGGTATTTTCATTTATACACTGCATATTACGTTATCGTATAAGGTATTTTCAATTATACACTGCATATTACGTTATTTTATAAGGTATTTTCAATGATACACTGCATATTACGTTATATTATAAGGTATTTTCAATGATACACTGCATATTACGTTATATTATAAGCCATTTTCAATGATACACTGCATATTACATTATATTTTAAGGTATTTTCAATGATACACTGCATATTACGTTATTTTATAAGGTATTTTCAATGATACACTGCATATTACTTTATATTATAAGGTATTTTCAATGATACACTGCATATTACATTATATTTTAAGGTATTTTCAATGATACGCTGCATATTGCATTATTTTATACGGTGTCTTCAATGATACACTGCATATTACGTTCTATTATAATGTATTTTCAATGATACACAGCATAATACGTTATAGTATAAGGTATTTTCAATTATACACTGCATATTACGTTATCGTATAAGGTATTTTCAATTATACACTGCATATTACGTTATTTTATAAGGTATTTTCAATGATACACTGCATATTACGTTATATTATAAGGTATTTTCAATGATACACTGCATATTACGTTATATTATAAGCCATTTTCAATGATAGACTGCAAATATTACGTTATATTATAAGGTATTTTCAATGATACACTGCATATTACGTTATTTTATAAGGTATTTTCAATGATACACTGCACATTACTTTATATTATAAGGTATTTTCAATGATACACTGCATATTACATTATATTTTAAGGTATTTTCAATGATACGCTGCATATTGCATTATTTTATACGGTGTCTTCAATGATACACTGCATATTACGTTATATTATAATGTATTTTCAATGATACACAGCATAATACGTTATAGTATAAGGTATTTTCAATTATACACTGCATATTACGTTATTTTATAAGGTTTTTTCAATGATACACTGCATATTACGTTATATTATAAGGTATTTTCAATTATACACTGCATATTACGTTATATTATAAGCCATTTTCAATGATAGACTGCAAATATTACGTTATATTATAAGGTATTTTCAATGATACACTGCATATTACGTTATTTTATAAGGTATTTTTAATGATACACTGCTTATTACTTTATATTATAAGGTATTTTCAATGATACACTGCATATTACATTATATTTTAAGGTATTTTCAATGATACGCTGCATATTGCATTATTTTATACGGTGTCTTCAATGATACACTGCATATTACGTTATATTATAATGTATTTTCAATGATACACAGCATAATACGTTATAGTATAAGGTATTTTCAATTATACACTGCATATTACGTTATTTTATAAGGTATTTTCAATGATACACTGCATATTACGTTATATTATAAGGTATTTTCAATGATACACTGCATATTACATTATATTATAATGTATTTTCAATGATACACAGCATAATACGTTATAGTATAAGGTTTTTCAATGATACACTGCATATTACGTTATATTATAAGGTATTTTCAATGATACACTGCATATTACGTTATATTATAAGCCATTTTCAATGATAGACTGCAAATATTACGTTATATTATAAGGTATTTTCAATGATACACTGCATATAACGTTATTTTATAAGGTATTTTCAATGATACACTGCATATTACTTTATATTATAAGGTATTTTCAATGATACACAGCATAATACGTTATAGTATAAGCTATTTTCAATGATACACGTAATATTACGTTATTTTATAAGGTATTTTCAATGATACACTGCAAATGTTACGTTATATTATAAGGTATTTTCAATGATACACTGCATATTACGTTATATTAGAAGGTATTTTCAATGATACACTGCATATTACGTTATATTATAAGGTATTTACAATGATACACTGCATATTACGTTATATTATAAGGTATTTTCAATGATACACTGCATATTACGTTATATTATAAGGTATTTTCAATGATAGACTGCAAATATTACGTTATATTATAAGGTATTTTCAATGATACACTGCATATTACGTTATTTTATAATGTATTTTCAATTATACACTGCATATTACTTTATATTATAAGGTATTTTCAATGATACACTGCATATTACATTATATTATAAGGTATTTTCAATGATACGCTGCATATTGCATTATTTTGTACGGTGTCTTCAATGATACACTGCATATTACGTTATATTATAATGTATTTTCAATGATACACAGCATAATACGTTATAGTATAAGGTATTTCCAATTATACACTACATTTTACGTTATTTTATAAGGTATTTTCAATGATACACTGCATATTACGTTATATTATAAGGTATTTTCAATGATACACTGCATATTACATTATATTATAATGTATTTTCAATGATACACAGCATAATACGTTATAGTATACGGTATTTTCAATTATACACTGCATATTACGTTATCGTATAAGGTATTTTCAATTATACACTGCATATTACGTTATTTTATAAGGTATTTTCAATGATACACTGCATATTACGTTATATTATAAGGTATTTTCAATGATACACTGCATATTACGTTATATTATAAGCCATTTTCAATGATAGACTGCAAATATTACGTTATATTATAAGGTATTTTCAATGATACACTGCATATTACATTATATTATAAGGTATTTTCAATGATACACTGCATATTACGGAATATTATAAGGTATTTTCAATGGTACACTGCATATTACGTTATATTATAAGCCATTTTCAATGATACACTGCATATTACATTATATTATAATGTATTTTCAATGATACACAATATAATACGTTATAGTATAAGGTATTTTCAATGATACACGTAATATTACGTTATTTTATAAGGTATTTTCAATGATCCACTGCATATTACTTTATATTATAAGTTATTTTCAATGATACACTGCATATTACATTATATTGTAATGTATTTTCAATGATACACAGCATAATACGTTATAGTATAAGGTATTTTCAATTATACACTGCATATTACGTTATCGTATAAGGTATTTTCAATTATACACTGCATATTACGTTATTTTATAAGGTATTTTCAATGATACACTGCATATTACGTTATATTATAAGCCATTTTCAATGATACACTGCATATTACATTATATTATAATGTATTTTCAATGATACACAGCATAATACATTGTAGTATAAGGTATTTTCAATGATACACGTAATATTACGTTATTTTATAAGGTATTTTCAATGATCCACTGCATATTACTTTATATTATAAGGTATTTTCAATGATACACTGCATATTACGTTATATTATAAGCCATTTTCAATGATAGACTGCAAATATTACGTTATATTATAAGGTATTTTCAATGATACACTGCATATTACTTTATATTATAAGGTATTTTCAATGATACACTGCATATTACGTTATATTATAAGCCATTTTCAATGATAGACTGCAAATATTACGTTATATTATAAGGTATTTTCAATGATACACTGCATATTACATTATATTATAAGGTATTTTCAATGATACACTGCATATTACGGTATATTATAAGGTATTTTCAATGGTACACTGCATATTACGTTATATTATAAGCCATTTTCAATGATACACTGCATATTACTTTATATTATAAGGTATTTTCAATGATACACTGCATATTACATTATATTATAAGGTATTTTCAATGATACGCTGCATATTGCATTATTTCATACGGTGTCTTCAATGATACACTGCATATTACGTTATATTATTATGTATTTTCAATGATACACAGCGTAATACGTTATAGTATAAGGTATTTTCAATTATACACTGCATATTACGTTATATTATAAGCCATTTTCAATGATAGACTGCAAATATTACGTTATATTATAAGGTATTTTCAATGATACACTGCATATTACATTATATTATAAGGTATTTTCAATGATACACTGCATATTACGGTATATTATAAGGTATTTTCAATGGTACACTGCATATTACGTTATATTATAAGCCATTTTCAATGATACACTGCATATTACATTATATTATAATGTATTTTCAATGATACACAATATAATACGTTATAGTATAAGGTATTTTCAATGATACACGTAATATTACGTTATTTTATAAGGTATTTTCAATGATCCACTGCATATTACTTTATATTATAAGTTATTTTCAATGATACACTGCATATTACATTATATTGTAATGTATTTTCAATGATACACAGCATAATACGTTATAGTATAAGGTATTTTCAATTATACACTGCATATTACGTTATCGTATAAGGTATTTTCAATTATACACTGCATATTACGTTATTTTATAAGGTATTTTCAATTATACACTGCATATTACGTTATCGTATAAGGTATTTTCAATTATACACTGCATATTACGTTATTTTATAAGGTATTTTCAATGATACACTGCAAATATTACATTATATTATAAGGTATTTTCAATGATACACTGCATATTACATAATAATATAAGGTATTTTCAATAATACACTGCATATTACATTATATTATAATGTATTTTCAATGATAGACTGCAAATATTACGTTATATTATAAGGTATTTTAAATGATACACTGCATATTACATTATATTATAAGGTATTTTCAATACACTGCATATTACTTTATATTATAAGGTATTTTCAATGATACACTGCATATTACATTATATTGTAATGTATTTTCAATGATACACAGCATAATACGTTATAGTATAAGGTATTTTCAATTATACACTGCATATTACGTTATCGTATAAGGTATTTTCAATTATACACTGCATATTACGTTATTTTATAAGGTATTTTCAATGATACACTGCATATTACGTTATATTATAAGGTATTTTCAATGATACACTGCATATTACATTATATTATAAGGTATTTTCAATAATACACTGCATATTACATTATATTATAATGTATTTTCAATGATACACAGCATAATACGTTATAGTATAAGGTATTTTCAATGATACACTGCATATTACGTTATTTTATAAGGTATTTTCAATGATACACTGCATATTACTTTATATTATAAGGTATTTTCAATGATAGACTGCATATTACATTATATTATAAGGTATTTTCAATGATACACTGCATATTACATTATATTATAATGTATTTTCAATGATACACTGCATATTACATTATATTTTAAGGTATTTTCAATGATACACTGCATATTACGGTATATTATAAGGTATTTTCAATGATACACTGCATATTACGTTATATTATAAGCCATTTTCAATGATACACTGCATATTACATTATATTACAATGTATTTTCAATGATACACAGTATAATACGTTATAGTATAAGGTATTTTCAATGATACACTGCATATTACGTTATTTTATAAGGTATTTTCAATGATACACTGCATATTACGTTATATTATAAGGTATTTTCAATGATACACTGCATAATACGTAATAGTATAAGGTATTTTCAATGATACACTGCATATTACATTATATTATAAGGTATTTTCAATGATACACTGCATATTACGTTATATTATAAGGTATTTTCAATGATAAACTGCATATTACGTTATATTATAAGGTATTTTCAATGATACACTGCATATTACGTTATATTATAAGCCATTTTCAATGATAGACTGCAAATATTACGTTATATTATAAGTTATTTTCAATGATACACTGGATATTACATTATATTATAAGGTATCTTCAATGATACACTGCATATTACGGTATATTATAAGGTATTTTCATTGATACACTGCATATTACGTTATATTATAAGCCATTTTCAATGATACACTGCATATTACATTATATTATAATGTATTTTCAATGATACACAGCATAATACGTTATAGTATAAGGTATTTTCAATGATACACGTAATATTACGTTATTTTATAAGGTATTTTCAATGATCCACTGCATATTACTTTATATTATAAGGTATTTTCAATGATACACTGCATATTACGGTATATTATAAGGTATTTTCAATGGTACACTGCATATTACGTTATATTATAAGCCATTTTCAATGATACACTGCATATTACATTATATTATAATGTATTTTCAATGATACACTGCATATTACGTTATTTTATAAGGTATTTTCAATGATACACTGCATATTACGTTATATTATAAGGTATTTTCAATGATACACTGCATAATACGTAATAGTATAAGGTATTTTCAATGATACACTGCATATTACGTTATTTCATAAGGTATTTTCAATGATACACTGCATATTACTTGTAACGTGTCCGTATCGTCGACCGTCACAACGGTATTTCGGTGGTGTCCCCGTGCTGGTATAGCTCGCCGTGCCAGGGTCGTCGGTCAGCGGGGAGAGGTGTTTAGACAAGAATAAAACAGTGTTGGTGTCATTTATGTGCTCGCGCTCATTTGTCGGGCGTCCGGGTTTCGCGGCCTTCGCGGTGGTCGCGGTGTTTCGGTACAGTCGGTGGCGCGGTCGCGGAAGTATCGTCGGTGGCGAGTGCAGGGCCAGGGTAGCCGAGGGCGGGGGAGGTACGGTTCCGACCTGGAATACAGGAGCGTCGGAGGAGTCAGGATGGTTACAGGACCGAGCTGCGGATTGCGGGGGTTTTACGCTCGACGTGGAGGGTATTGCACCTTCCCCGTCGAGGGACCTCGACGGAGTCGAAGTTCCCCGAGACTCGCCGTCTCGGGGTTTTGCCGGTGACTCGCCGTCGTCGGACTAGACGTAGTGACTCGCCGTCACCTGGAGCGGAATGGTAACTCGCCGTTACCTGGATAAGGATCGTGACTCGCCGTCACCTGGGGCGGAATGGTAACTCGCCGTTACCGGAACAGGATTGTGACTCGCCGTCACCTGGAGCGGGATGGTAACTCGCCGTTACCGGGAAAGGAGTGTGACTCGCCGTCACCGGGGCTAGAACAACGACGCGCCGTCGCTGTGCGGGAGAAGGTGGCTCGCCGTCACCTGGACCGGGGAAAGATACGGTGTTCGTGAAGAGTGGCAGGATTACTTACGGAGAGCGGTACGGTGGAAGTGTTCTGGGCGGAATCCCAGCTGGAACAGGAGAGCGAGTCGTGTTCGCCGCGTCTTATATAGCTCTCGGTTGGTGGTGAGGGGCGGTGGTGCGGTGCGGTGCGGCGTGTTGGTTTTCCCGCCGAGAGCGTGAGTGGTGACATCCGGTTTGTGTCAGAATTGTGTCTCGTTGACGTCCGGTTCCCGCCCAATCCGCGAGCGACGTGGTTTTTGGGAGCGGGGTGCGCGGTGTGTCGGCGGTGCGGCGTTCGGTTATGTTCGGGTTCGGTCGGTCGTATTTCGGTGTATACTTTTAGTGACAGGCCTGCACGTTGCAGGTCTGTTACACCCCCCCCTTTCCTCGGATTGATGAGCAAACGAGCACGAGCCTTTTTATTTTGTAAAAGAAAATTTTAGTGTACATTCGTACGACAGCGCTCTGTCTTTTCTGGTGTCGTGTTCTTACATGTTCTAACAGTTCTATTTCTACTGGAGGTTTCGGAAATGTGATGGGTTTATACGGTACAAACAACACTGGTTTTGTTGGGTATTAGATGGTATAATTTTCCGTTCTTCGGCTAAACATAACATTTTTGGTTAGGTACCCGCAGGTAAGCACAAAAGATACGGCTTGTGTCCTTGTTTGACTGTCGGGGAGTGCTACCCGGGTTGTGGCGTTCGCTCGCTATTTACAAAAAAAAATGAAGACTTCGCGGCTTTGGAACGAAAACGCAAAACAGTCTTTTTCTCCTGGTTGATTCTTTAACTTATATTATAATCTTCGCTCGCGCTTATTACCTAACAAACAAAAAAAAAACTCAAAATAACAGGAACAACAAAAAAAAATCACAGTCTTTGTGCCTCTTCGTTTTTGGAGGTTGTTGGTGTCCCCTCGCCGGGGCGTACCGGGTCGCGGTTCCTTAACGTATACTTAATTGCTAACTTACTTGCTACCTTATTTGCTAGTTCATTGTTTTTCGGGTTTTTCCCGTTTCACCGCTCGCCGGGGTGTCCTCCGAGTTACGTTCCCGACAACGTATGAGGCGCCCGTTCTTGTCGAAGAACAGTAACCATCTTTCCTCGTTGATGGAGGCACGGAATTTTCGTGTGAATACGAAACGTATCGGCACCTCGACGCGGCGTCCTGTGGGGAGCTGGTACCATGCCATGGGGCATGGTGTTTGTGGCCCCTCGTACCGGATGGGTGGAAGGGCTCCTGGGGCGTTTCGCCAGGGTTCCACCGGATACCCGTTGTTTCCCGGCTCCCCGGGTAGCGGCTCGTATGCCGTGGGTCTGGTCGGTCCGGGCACCGGTTCCGGTGGTGGTAGGGTGGCTGCCCGGCGGTCCTCCCACAACGGCCAACGCTCGGCATTCGGGCGATATGGTTGTCGCCCTATCCTCCCGGTGGGCTGATGCCTTGGCGTTCGTGGGGCGATCGACATCCTCTCGATCTCTTGCCAGATAGGCACCGGTAGGCTGGTGTCTAATTTTGGCCTGGTCCGCGGGTCCGTGGGTATGGCTGCACTCACCAATAGTCGTAAACCGTCGTCCCTGTTGTCTGGACCGTTGTGGAGGTTTCCGGGTCGTCTTTTCTGTCCGGCTGCTTCTGGCGTGTCGCTGTGGTCGGAGGGGCTGGTTCGGCCTTTTCTATTTTTGGCCTCGGCGGGCTCGCCGCCCCGCTCTCCAGGATACTGCGACCGATTGTCCTTTTGGTCCGTGTGCGTGCTTCCCGAAGTGTTGCGATTATGTTCGCGGAGGTGTCTGTCGTCAGCTTGTCGGCGGCTGACACGATCCTGGCTCCCTCGTCTAGCCGGGTCACGGTCCGGATTTTTGTGATTGTGGGCTTTGCTCGCCCACGTCCGCTGGTGGAAGGTATGGCGGTGAGGCTGACTGCTGTTGTTCGTTTTGGGGTGGCCACTGGCCGTGGTCTGGTGGCCTTCCTCGCTGTTACCTCGTACCTCGCCGGTACCTCCTTGCCGTCATCTCTGCTGGTTCCCGGGACAGGTATTGGTAGCGGATTCGGCAGTGGTGCGTCCAGCCGGATAGTTGGTGTCGGAGGTCGTCCCTCCGTATCTATTGGTACGTCGTCAAACAGGTCCTCCATCCCGGCGTAGAAATCCATCGTCGCCCGATGGTTTCTGTTTTGCCTATGACATAGAGTAACAGGAATTGTATGTTTACGTGGCCTTCCTCGCTGTCGGGGTACGGGGTGGCCGTCGGGGGTTGGGTTGTCGGCCTCCTTGGTTGGGGGGTCGGGGGTCGAATGGCCTGCTGTATCGTCTGGGTTGGCGTCGGTGGTCGCGTTGTTGCCTGGCCCTGGTTTCAGGTCCTGCACGTGTATGTGGCGTGTCCACCGATTTTTCTGGTCGCGTAGGTCGACGATAACGGGGGAGACGATGCGCCCGACCGTATATGGACCGCTGTATTTGGGGGCCAGCTTGGCGGCTATACCGGCTCCCTTATCCGACAGTGTATGTTCCCGTTTCCATACTGTGTCGCCCACGCCGGGTCTCCAGTTGCGGTGTCGCAAGTTGTAATACTTCTCCTGTCGGCTGAAAGCCTGCGCTAAGTGGAGTTTTGCGAGTTCCTGGGCTTCTCGGAGGATCTTCCAGCGGTGTGTGCTTCCGGTGGTCGTCGTTTCCGATGGTGGTTCTCCTGGTGTTCGCAGCTCCCGGCCCTGATTTAAATAGGCTGGGCTATACCCGGTTGATTCGTGCCATGCTGTGTTGATGGCGAATCTGGTCTCGTCTATCCTCTCATCCCACCTATCGTGTTGGTCCCCGGCATACTGGGCCATCATTGTTTTTACTACTTTGTTGGCTCGTTCTACTGGGTTACAGTGTGGAGCGTAGGGTGGTGTTCGGCGGTGTTTTATGCCGGCGGTTCGTAGTAAGGTCGTGAATGGCTCTCCGATAAATTGCCGCCCGTTATCGGTGACTATTATGTGCGGTGTTCCGTGGCGTAGTATAATGTCCTTCCTTATTACGGTGGCTACGGCGGCACTGGTTGCCTTCCTGAGCGGCGCTAGCTCGATCCACTTTGTGAATTTATCCATGGCGACCAGCAACCAGATGTGTCCGTGGCGGGACCGGGGTAGAGGTCCGACCTAGTCGACGGATACGGTATGCCATGGTCCCTCGCCGGGGCTGGCATGGAGTTGTCCGGGGGTTAGTTGCGGCGGTATCTTGTACCTTTGGCAACTGATGCAGTTGCGGACGTGGCGGGCGGTATCCCTGAACATGCCTGGCCAGTAGAATCGTTGAGCTAGGCGCGTGATGGTTTTGGCGATGCCTAGATGTCCTGCGGTCGGGTCATCGTGGTACTGGCGTAGTACGGCAGGTCGGTCGGAGTTTGGTACGCAGAGTTTCCAAGTCTCTGTGTTGTCCGGTTCGTTGTATCCGAGCTGGTCGTTAATTTGTCGGAACAGTTTGCCTTCCCGTATTTGATAATCTGGTACGGTCGTGGGATTTTCCTGGACGGCTTTGACCTTGGTGTTGTACCAGGAGTCGGCAGGCTGGAGGAGGTGTATCCCTGGCGGTGGTTCGGTCCGTGATAGTGTGTCTGCCACGTGATTAAGCTTTCCGGGTCGGTACTTTATGTCGAAATCATATTGCTGCAACTCGAGGGCCCATCTGGCCAGTCGCCCGGTTGGGCTGTCCAGTTGTTGCAGCCACCGCAGCGCCTGGTGGTCGGTGATTACCGTGAAATGGTACCCTTCGAGGTAAGCTTTCATTTTCCTGACTCCCCAGACAACCGCGAGACACTCTTTTTCGGTGGCGCTATAGTTTCTTTCGGTGGCGCTCAGGGTGTGGCTCGCATATGCGATGACCCGTTCATTGTCTTCGGGGCCCTGTGTCAGCACGCTTCCCAGCCCGTAGTCGCTGGCGTCCGTTTGGAGCGTGAAGGGTTGCTCGAAGTCGGGGCATGCCAGTATGGGTGCTGCGGTTAACCGGTCTTTCATCGTCTGAAAGGCGGTTTCTTCGGCCTCGGTCCATTTCCACTTGGCATTTTTTCGTGTGAGGCGCGTTAGCGGTTCTATTATTTCGGCGAATCTTGGAACAAAGCGCCGGTACCATGAAGCCATTCCGTGGAAACGGCGTACTTCCTTAATTGATTTTGGGGCGGTGAGTTTGGCGACCGCGTTGGTCTTTTCGGGGTCCGTCCGGATCCCTTCCTGGTCGACAATATGGCCGAGGTAACGCAGGCTCGTGACGCAAAACTTGCATTTTTCGGGGTTCAGTTGGAGTCCGGCGTGACGCAGGCGTTGGAACACTTGGTGTATGTGTTGGAGGTGTTCGGGAAATGTTTTACTGCCAATAATGATGTCGTCCAGATATGCAAATGCATATGGTTCGAACTCGGGTCCTATTATCTTGTCTAGCAGCCGTTGGAACGTTGCTGGAGCGGAGTGTAGCCCAAAGGGCATAACCGTAAACTGGTACAGCCCCTTTCCGGGTACTGTGAAGGCGGTCAGCGGTCGGCTGTTATGCTCGAGAGGGACTTGCCAGTACCCGTTTTTAAGATCCAGTGTTGTCAGAAATCTGGCTCCCCGTAGTTTGTCCAGGGTTGCCTGTATTTGTGGCAACGGGTAAGCGTCTTTTTCTGACCTTTCGTTCAACTTTCTGAAGTCGACGCAAAAACGGGGTTTACCGTCTTTCTTCTTTACCACGACCACCGGTGAGCTCCAGGGGCTGCTGGATCCCTCGATCACCCCAGTTTGGAGCATTTGGTCAACCTCTTGGTTAATGATGGCCTGCATTGCCGGATTGCGGGGTCGGTACCGTTGTTTTATCGGTGTCTCATCCCTTAATTTAATCCGATGTTGGATTAGGTCGGTGCGTCCGGCTACGGATTCGAAGAGTTGCATTTCGTCCCGGAGGAACATGTCTAAAGTGCTTTGGTCGCATGGCGGCGGCGTGCAGAGACCGGCCTGATGGCAGGGGTCGGCGGGGCCCTCGTCGGACCAGGTGGCCAGGTGTTGTGGGGGCGCTAGTTGTAGCTGTAGTGCGGCGATGGTCTGTATTCCTAGTAGTACCGGTGGACTCATTCTTGGTAGGATAGTGAAATCCTGTTCCCATTCGTATCCAACTGCTATAAATGGGAGTCGAATGGTTCCGGCGGCGGTTATATCCGACCCGTCGGCCAGGCTAACGAGGCTCGGGTCATCGGTGTCTGTGGCTATGCCCTGTGCCTCCGCCCATTGTTGTACCTCCCTGTTTATGCACGAGAGCTGCGCTCCTGTGTCCAGGAGCGCCTCTACTTCTCGGCCGAGGATTTGGATCGGTATTGTTGGGCGTGGTGTGTACTTTATTGTGGGGGCCGGCGGTTGCCCAGTGCTGGCGGGCCCCGTGCTTCGTTTCCCGATGCGGGTGGTATGCTTGACGGAGGCGGATGACAATCTCTTGTGAGCGTCCCGTCTCGGCCGCAGCGTGAGCAGAACTTCCGGTACGTGTTCCGGCATTCGTACCGGTGGTGTCCCCGCTGTTTGCACCTCCAGCAGTGTGTCTCCGGGCTGTAAATGTCGGTGTTGGCGCCTCCTCCGGTTTGTGGCGTATTGCTCAGTTGTGCCAACCGGCTGCCGATAGGTTCTAGCCGCGCCGTTTCTACCGGTCGGGTGACCGAGGGTCTTGCTTCTTCGGTGTTAGCTGCGGCCACTTGCCGAGCTGGTGTGCGCTGGAGTCGTTGTTTGCGTGCCTCTGCGCGTTCGAGCCGTTGCACTTGGCGTAGGAGCTCGTCTAGGTCGGGGACGGTGTCGGGATGTATGGCTCCGACGTATTCGGGTAGCATGTTTTCTTGTATAATTTCAAGGTGCTCGTCCGCTGGCACCTGTGCTCGCCGCATCAGCGTCAGCAAGGCGTTCACAAAAATGTGGAAGGGCTCCCCCGGTTGCTGTACACGCTCCAGTGCTTCCCGTTCCCGTTGTCGTCGTGTTCGGTTCGAGGCAAAGAACGCGAGAAACTTCTCGGTAAACTGAGTCCAGGAATGTATTTGTTGGTGTAAATTCCGGTACCATAGCTGCGCTTCTCCGCGTAATAATTCCGGGAGTCCTCGGAGGAGCTCGTCATCGCTGAGTCTGTATCCGGCCTGGAGTTCGTTTACCCGCTCCAAGAATGAGAACGGGTCCTTCCCGTCACTAGTACACCCCCACTTCCGCATCCGGTCCATATTTCGGCGTGGATCGTTCTGGTCCCCGTATTTTCCTTCGGGGTCATGAGCATCGGGAATAGGGTCAGGTCGTTTGCCGGTGGACGTGCCTGGTGCGTCGAGCTCGCCGCCAATTTGTACCTTCGGGTCTGGCATAATGACTAATTCTCCGGCCTGTCTTTCGGTATAATCAGTCCACCGTTGCAGGAGCTCGCTTGTATTTCCGCTCGTAGATAAGCCTTGTCGGTGGAGGTCCGCGATTAATCGTTCCCTTGTTGGCCGGAGCGTGCCCCTTTTCATCCCCGATGTGCGAGATCTTTATTTTGTTGCGTCCCGTGTCGGTCCGTTGTTTTCCGGAGCGCGTATATCCTGTTTTCTGGTGTACGGCGGTTCAAATATTCGCGCGCCGCGGGGTGTAGTACCGAATGTTTAACGATAGGTGGCGCGCGCGGGTTGGTATGGTGCGGCTCTGCGGTAGGCACGCTGCTCTCGTGTCTTGGTGCGACCCGGTGGCGCTAGGCGGCGTGTATGTCGCGATCGCGATCTATTTCGCGTGGTTAGTTGTCGTAACCTAAAAATTCCGTGCGCCACGTGGTGGTTGTTTTATTCGGTGTCTTCTAGGTCCCTGTTCGGGCGCCATGTAACGTGTCCGTATCGTCGACCGTCACAACGGTATTTCGGTGGTGTCCCCGTGCTGGTATAGCTCGCCGTGCCAGGGTCGTCGGTCAGCGGGGAGAGGTGTTTAGACAAGAATAAAACAGTGTTGGTGTCATTTATGTGCTCGCGCTCATTTGTCGGGCGTCCGGGTTTCGCGGCCTTCGCGGTGGTCGCGGTGTTTCGGTACAGTCGGTGGCGCGGTCGCGGAAGTATCGTCGGTGGCGAGTGCAGGGCCAGGGTAGCCGAGGGCGGGGGAGGTACGGTTCCGACCTGGAATACAGGAGCGTCGGAGGAGTCAGGATGGTTACAGGACCGAGCTGCGGATTGCGGGGGTTTTACGCTCGACGTGGAGGGTATTGCACCTTCCCCGTCGAGGGACCTCGACGGAGTCGAAGTTCCCCGAGACTCGCCGTCTCGGGGTTTTGCCGGTGACTCGCCGTCGTCGGACTAGACGTAGTGACTCGCCGTCACCTGGAGCGGAATGGTAACTCGCCGTTACCTGGATAAGGATCGTGACTCGCCGTCACCTGGGGCGGAATGGTAACTCGCCGTTACCGGAACAGGATTGTGACTCGCCGTCACCTGGAGCGGGATGGTAACTCGCCGTTACCGGGAAAGGAGTGTGACTCGCCGTCACCGGGGCTAGAACAACGACGCGCCGTCGCTGTGCGGGAGAAGGTGGCTCGCCGTCACCTGGACCGGGGAAAGATACGGTGTTCGTGAAGAGTGGCAGGATTACTTACGGAGAGCGGTACGGTGGAAGTGTTCTGGGCGGAATCCCAGCTGGAACAGGAGAGCGAGTCGTGTTCGCCGCGTCTTATATAGCTCTCGGTTGGTGGTGAGGGGCGGTGGTGCGGTGCGGTGCGGCGTGTTGGTTTTCCCGCCGAGAGCGTGAGTGGTGACATCCGGTTTGTGTCAGAATTGTGTCTCGTTGACGTCCGGTTCCCGCCCAATCCGCGAGCGACGTGGTTTTTGGGAGCGGGGTGCGCGGTGTGCCGGCGGTGCGGCGTTCGGTTATGTACGGGTTCGGTCGGTCGTATTTCGGTGTATACTTTTAGTGACAGGCCTGCACGTTGCAGGTCTGTTACAACTTTATATTATAAGGTATTTTCAATGATACACTGCATATTACATTATATTGTAATGTATTTTCAATGATACACAGCATATTACATTATATTATAATGTATTTTCAATGATACACAGCATAATACGTTATAGTGTAAGGTATTTTCAATGATACACGTAATATTACGTTATATTATAAGCCATTTTCAATGATAGACTGCAAATATTACGTTATATTATAAGGTATTTTCAATGATACACTGCATATTACATTATATTATCAGGTATTTTCAATAATACACTGCATATTACATTATATTATAATGTATTTTCAATGATAGACTGCAAATATTACGTTATATTATAAGGTATTTTAAATGATACACTGCATATTCCATTATATTATAAGGTATTTTCAATAATACACTGCATATTACATTATATTATAATGTATTTTCAATGATACACAGCATAATACGTTATAGTATAAGGTATTTTCAATGATACACTGCATATTACGTTATTTTATAAGGTATTTTCAATGATACACTGCATATTACTTTATATTATAAGGTATTTTCAATGATGGACTGCATATTACGTTATATTATAAGGTATTTTCAATGATACACTGCATATTACGTTATATTATAAGCCATTTTCAATGATAGACTGCAAATATTACGTTATATTATAAGGTATTTTCAATGATACACTGGATATTACATTATATTATAAGGTATTTTCAATGATACACTGCATATTACGGTATATTATAAGGTATTTTCAATGATACACTGCATATTACGTTATATTATAAGCCATTTTCAATGATACACTGCATATTACATTATATTATAATGTATTTTCAATGATACACAGCATAATACGTTATAGTATAAGGTATTTTCAATGATACACGTAATATTACGTTATTTTATAAGGTATTTTCAATGATCCACTGCATATTACTTTATATTATAAGGTATTTTCAATGATACACTGCATATTACGTTATATTATAAGCCATTTTCAATGATAGACTGCAAATATTACGTTATATTATAAGGTATTTTCAATGATACACTGCATATTACATTATATTATAAGGTATTTTCAATGATACACTGCATATTACGGTATATTATAAGGTATTTTCAATGGTACACTGCATATTACATTATATTGTAATGTATTTTCAATGATACACAGCATAATACGTTATAGTATAAGGTATTTTCAATTATACACTGCATATTACGTTATCGTATAAGGTATTTTCAATGATACACTGCATATTACGTTATTTTATAAGGTATTTTCAATGATCCACTGCATATTACTTTATATTATAAGGTATTTTCAATGATACACTGCATATTACGTTATATTATAAGCCATTTTCAATGATAGACTGCAAATATTACGTTATATTATAAGGTATTTTCAATGATACACTGCATATTACGTTATATTATAAGGTATTTTCAATGATACACTGCATATTACGGTATATTATAAGGTATTTTCAATGGTACACTGCATATTACGTTATATTATAAGCCATTTTCAATGATACACTGCATATTACTTTATATTATAAGGTATTTTCAATGATACACTGCATATTACATTATATTATAAGGTATTTTCAATGATACGCTGCATATTGCATTATTTTATACGGTGTCTTCAATGATACACTGCATATTACGTTATATTATTATGTATTTTCAATGATACACAGCATAATACGTTATAGTATAAGGTATTTTCAATTATACACTGCATATTACGTTATATTATAAGCCATTTTCAATGATACACTGCATATTACATTATATTATAATGTATTTTCAATGATACACAATATAATACGTTATAGTATAAGGTATTTTCAATGATACATGTAATATTAGGTTATTTTATAAGGTATTTTCAATGATCCACTGCATATTACTTTATATTATAAGTTATTTTCAATGATACACTGCATATTACGTTATATTATAAGCCATTTTCAATGATAGACTGCAAATATTACGTTATATTATAAGGTATTTTCAATGATACACTGCATATTACATTATATTATAAGGTATTTTCAATGATACACTGCATATTACGGTATATTATAAGGGATTTTCAATGGTACACTGCATATTACGTTATATTATAAGCCATTTTCAATGATACACTGCATATTACATTATATTATAATGTATTTTCAATGATACACAGTATAATACGTTATAGTATAAGGTATTTTCAATGATACACTGTATATTACGTTATTTTATAAGGTATTTTCAATGATACACAGCATAATACGTTATAGTATAAGGTATTTTCAATGATACACTGCATATTACGTTATTTTATAAGGTATTTTCAATGATACACTGCATATTACGTTATTTTATAAGGTATTTTCAATACACTGCATATTACTTTATATTATAATGTATTTTCAATGATACACTACATATTAAATATGTAAATGCTTTCGGCGCAAGGTTCGATCATTTCAAGAAAAAACAGCAGTATTGCACTAAATAATCATTAACGTTTCGATCTCAATATAGATCATCTTCAGAACGACATTATGCGTCTAGAATAAACAAAAAAAGTTATTAATTGAAACAAAAATAGTGTCACAACCATGAAATACACTGCATATTACATTATATTGTAATGTATTTTCAATGATACACAGCATAATACGTTATAGTATAAGGTATTTTCAATGACACACTGCATATTACGTTATCGTATAAGGTATTTTCAATTATACACTGCATATTACGTTATTTTATAAGGTATTTTCAATGATACACTGCATATTACGTTATATTATAAGGTATTTTCAATGATACACTGCATATTACGTTATATTATAAGCCATTTTCAATGATAGACTGCAAATATTACGTTATATTATAAGGTATTTTCAATAATACACTGCATATTACATTATATTATAAGGTATTTTCAATAATACACTGCATATTACATTATATTATAATGTATTTTCAATGATAGACTGCAAATATTACGTTATATTATAAGGTATTTTCAATGATACACTGCATATTACATTATATTATAAGGTATTTTCAATGATACACTGCATATTACATTATATTATAATGTATTTTCAATGATAGACTGCAAATATTACGTTATATTATAAGGTATTTTAAATGATACACTGCATATTACATTATATTATAAGGTATTTTCAATAATACACTGCATATTACATTATATTATAATGTATTTTCAATGATACACAGCATAATACGTTATAGTATAAGGTATTTTCAATGATACACTGCATATTACGTTATTTTATAAGGTATTTTCAATGATACACTGCATATTACTTTATATTATAAGGTATTTTCAATGATAGACTGCATATTACATTATATTATAAGGTATTTTAAATGATACACTGCATATTCCATTATATTATAAGGTATTTTCAATAATACACTGCATATTACATTATATTATAATGTATTTTCAATGATACACAGCATAATACGTTATAGTATAAGGTATTTTCAATGATACACTGCATATTACGTTATTTTATAAGGTATTTTCAATGATACACTGCATATTACGTTATATTATAAGGTATTTTCAATGATGGACTGCATATTACGTTATATTATAAGGTATTTTCAATGATACACTGCATATTACGTTATATTATAAGCCATTTTCAATGATAGACTGCAAATATTACGTTATATTATAAGGTATTTTCAATGATACACTGGATATTACATTATATTATAAGGTATTTTCAATGATACACTGCATATTACGGTATATTATAAGGTATTTTCAATGATACACTGCATATTACGTTATATTATAAGCCATTTTCAATGATACACTGCATATTACATTATATTATAATGTATTTTCAATGATACACAGCATAATACGTTATAGTATAAGGTATTTTCAATGATACACGTAATATTACGTTATTTTATAAGGTATTTTCAATGATCCACTGCATATTACTTTATATTATAAGGTATTTTCAATGATACACTGCATATTACGTTATATTATAAGCCATTTTCAATGATAGACTGCAAATATTACGTTATATTATAAGGTATTTTCAATGATACACTGCATATTACATTATATTATAAGGTATTTTCAATAATACACTGCATATTACATTATATTATAATGTATTTTCAATGATAGACTGCAAATATTACGTTATATTATAAGGTATTTTCAATGATACACTGCATATTACATTATATTATAATGTATTTTCAATGATACACAGCATAATACGTTATAGTATAAGGTATTTTCAATGATACACGTAATATTACGTTATTTTATAAGGTATTTTCAATGATCCACTGCATATTACTTTATATTATAAGTTATTTTCAATGATACACTGCATATTACGTTATATTATAAGCCATTTTCAATGATAGACTGCAAATATTACGTTATATTATAAGGTATTTTCAATGATACACTGCATATTACATTATATTATAAGGTATTTTCAATAATACACTGCATATTACATTATATTATAATGTATTTTCAATGATACACAGCATAATACGTTATAGTATAAGGTATTTTCAATGATACACGTAATATTACGTTATTTTATAAGGTATTTTCAATGATCCACTGCATATTACTTTATATTATAAGGTATTTTCAATGATACACTGCATATTACGTTATATTATAAGCCATTTTCAATGATAGACTGCAAATATTACGTTATATTATAAGGTATTTTCAATGATACACTGGATATTACATTATATTATAAGGTATTTTCAATGATACACTGCATATTACGGTATATTATAAGGTATTTTCAATGATACACTGCATATTACGTTATATTATAAGCCATTTTCAATGATACACTGCATATTACATTATATTATAATGTATTTTCAATGATACACAGCATAATACGTTATAGTATAAGGTATTTTCAATGATACACGTAATATTACGTTATTTTATAAGGTATTTTCAATGATCCACTGCATATTACTTTATATTATAAGGTATTTTCAATGATACACTGCATATTACGTTAAATTATAAGCCATTTTCAATGATAGACTGCAAATATTACGTTATATTATAAGGTATTTTCAATGATACACTGCATATTACATTATATTATAAGGTATTTTCAATGATACACTGCATATTACGGTATATTATAAGGTATTTTCAATGGTACACTGCATATTACATTATATTGTAATGTATTTTCAATGATACACAGCATAATACGTTATAGTATAAGGTATTTTCAATTATACACTGCATATTACGTTATCGTATAAGGTATTTTCAATGATACACTGCATATTACATTATATTATAAGGTATTTTCAATGATCCACTGCATATTACTTTATATTATAAGGTATTTTCAATGATACACTGCATATTACGTTATATTATAAGCCATTTTCAATGATAGACTGCAAATATTACGTTATATTATAAGGTATTTTCAATGATACACTGCATATTACATTATATTATAAGGTATTTTCAATGATACACTGCATATTACGGTATATTATAAGGTATTTTCAATGGTACACTGCATATTACGTTATATTATAAGCCATTTTCAATGATACACTGCATATTACTTTATATTATAAGGTATTTTCAATGATACACTGCATATTACATTATATTATAAGGTATTTTCAATGATACGCTGCATATTGCATTATTTTATACGGTGTCTTCAATGATACACTGCATATTACGTTATATTATTATGTATTTTCAATGATACACAGCATAATACGTTATAGTATAAGGTATTTTCAATTATACACTGCATATTACGTTATATTATAAGCCATTTTCAATGATACACTGCATATTACATTATATTATAATGTATTTTCAATGATACACAATATAATACGTTATAGTATAAGGTATTTTCAATGATACATGTAATATTAGGTTATTTTATAAGGTATTTTCAATGATCCACTGCATATTACTTTATATTATAAGTTATTTTCAATGATACACTGCATATTACGTTATATTATAAGCCATTTTCAATGATAGACTGCAAATATTACGTTATATTATAAGGTATTTTCAATGATACACTGCATATTACATTATATTATAAGGTATTTTCAATGATACACTGCATATTACGGTATATTATAAGGGATTTTCAATGGTACACTGCATATTACGTTATATTATAAGCCATTTTCAATGATACACTGCATATTACATTATATTATAATGTATTTTCAATGATACACAGTATAATACGTTATAGTATAAGGTATTTTCAATGATACACTGTATATTACGTTATTTTATAAGGTATTTTCAATGATACACAGCATAATACGTTATAGTATAAGGTATTTTCAATGATACACTGCATATTACGTTATATTATAAGGTATTTTCAATGATACACTGCATATTACGTTATTTTATAAGGTATTTTCAATACACTGCATATTACTTTATATTATAATGTATTTTCAATGATACACTGCATATTAAATATGTAAATGCTTTCGGCGCAAGGTTCGATCATTTCAAGAAAAAACAGCAGTATTGCACTAAATAATCATTAACGTTTCGATCTCAATATAGATCATCTTCAGAACGACATTATGCGTCTAGAATAAACAAAAAAAGTTATTAATTGAAACAAAAATAGTGTCACAACCATGAAATACACTGCATATTACATTATATTGTAATGTATTTTCAATGATACACAGCATAATACGTTATAGTATAAGGTATTTTCAATGACACACTGCATATTACGTTATCGTATAAGGTATTTTCAATTATACACTGCATATTACGTTATTTTATAAGGTATTTTCAATGATACACTGCATATTACGTTATATTATAAGGTATTTTCAATGATACACTGCATATTACGTTATATTATAAGCCATTTTCAATGATAGACTGCAAATATTACGTTATATTATAAGGTATTTTCAATGATACACTGCATATTACATTATATTATAAGGTATTTTCAATAATACACTGCATATTACATTATATTATAATGTATTTTCAATGATAGACTGCAAATATTACGTTATATTATAAGGTATTTTCAATGATACACTGCATATTACATTATATTATAAGGTATTTTCAATAATACACTGCATATTACATTATATTATAATGTATTTTCAATGATAGACTGCAAATATTACGTTATATTATAAGGTATTTTAAATGATACACTGCATATTACATTATATTATAAGGTATTTTCAATAATACACTGCATATTACATTATATTATAATGTATTTTCAATGATACACAGCATAATACGTTATAGTATAAGGTATTTTCAATGATACACTGCATATTACGTTATTTTATAAGGTATTTTCAATGATACACTGCATATTACTTTATATTATAAGGTATTTTCAATGATAGACTGCATATTACATTATATTATAAGGTATTTTAAATGATACACTGCATATTCCATTATATTATAAGGTATTTTCAATAATACACTGCATATTACATTATATTATAATGTATTTTCAATGATACACAGCATAATACGTTATAGTATAAGGTATTTTCAATGATACACTGCATATTACGTTATTTTATAAGGTATTTTCAATGATACACTGCATATTACTTTATATTATAAGGTATTTTCAATGATGGACTGCATATTACGTTATATTATAAGGTATTTTCAATGATACACTGCATATTACGTTATATTATAAGCCATTTTCAATGATAGACTGCAAATATTACGTTATATTATAAGGTATTTTCAATGATACACTGGATATTACATTATATTATAAGGTATTTTCAATGATACACTGCATATTACGGTATATTATAAGGTATTTTCAATGATACACTGCATATTACGTTATATTATAAGCCATTTTCAATGATACACTGCATATTACATTATATTATAATGTATTTTCAATGATACACAGCATAATACGTTATAGTATAAGGTATTTTCAATGATACACGTAATATTACGTTATTTTATAAGGTATTTTCAATGATCCACTGCATATTACTTTATATTATAAGGTATTTTCAATGATACACTGCATATTACGTTATATTATAAGCCATTTTCAATGATAGACTGCAAATATTACGTTATATTATAAGGTATTTTCAATGATACACTGCATATTACATTATATTATAAGGTATTTTCAATGATACACTGCATATTACATTATATTATAATGTATTTTCAATGATAGACTGCAAATATTACGTTATATTATAAGGTATTTTCAATGATACACTGCATATTACATTATATTATAAGGTATTTTCAATAATACACTGCATATTACATTATATTATAATGTATTTTCAATGATAGACTGCAAATATTACGTTATATTATAAGGTATTTTAAATGATACACTGCATATTACATTATATTATAAGGTATTTTCAATAATACACTGCATATTACATTATATTATAATGTATTTTCAATGATACACAGCATAATACGTTATAGTATAAGGTATTTTCAATGATACACTGCATATTACGTTATTTTATAAGGTATTTTCAATGATACACTGCATATTACTTTATATTATAAGGTATTTTCAATGATAGACTGCATATTACATTATATTATAAGGTATTTTCAATGATACACTGCATATTACATTATATTATAATGTATTTTCAATGATACACTGCATATTACATTATATTATAAGGTATTTTCAATGATACACTGCATATTACGGTATATTATAAGGTATTTTCAATGATACACTGCATATTACGTTATATTATAAGCCATTTTCAATGATACACTGCATATTACATTATATTACAATGTATTTTCAATGATACACAGTATAATACGTTATAGTATAAGGTATATTCAATGATACACTGCATATTACGTTATTTTATAAGGTATTTTCAATGATACCCTGCATATTACGTTATATTATAAGGTATTTTCAATGATACACTGCATAATACGTAATAGTATAAGGTATTTTCAATGATACACTGCATATTACATTATATTATAAGGTATTTTCAATGATACACTGCATATTACGTTATATTATAAGGTATTTTCAATGATACACTGCATATTACGTTATATTATAAGGTATTTTCAATGATACACGGCATAATACGTAATAGTATAAGGTATTTTCAATGATACACTGCATATTACGTTATTTCATAAGGTATTTTCAATGATACACTGCATATTACTTTATATTATAAGGTATTTTCAATGATACACTGCATATTACGTTATATTGTAATGTATTTTCAATGATACACAGCATATTACATTATATTATAATGTATTTTCAATGATACACAGCATAATACGTTATAGTATAAGGTATTTTCAATGGTACACTGCATATTACGTTATATTATAAGCCATTTTCAATGATACACTGCATATTACGTTATATTATAAGGTATTTTCAATGATACACAGTATAATACGTTATAGTATAAGGTATTTTCAATGATACACTGTATATTACGTTATTTTATAAGGTATTTTCAATGATACACAGCATAATACGTTATAGTATAAGGTATTTTCAATGATACACTGCATATTACGTTATTTTATAAGGTATTTTCAATGATACACTGCATATTACGTTATTTTATAAGGTATGTTCAATACACTGCATATTACTTTATATTATAAGGTATTTTCAATGATACACAGCATAATACGTTATAGTGTAAGGTATTTTCAATGATACACGTAATATTACGTTATATTATAAGCCATTTTCAATGATAGACTGCAAATATTACGTTATATTATAAGGTATTTTCAATGATACACTGCATATTACATTATATTATCAGGTATTTTCAATAATACACTGCATATTACATTATATTATAATGTATTTTCAATGATAGACTGCAAATATTACGTTATATTATAAGGTATTTTAAATGATACACTGCATATTCCATTATATTATAAGGTATTTTCAATAATACACTGCATATTACATTATATTATAATGTATTTTCAATGATACACAGCATAATACGTTATAGTATAAGGTATTTTCAATGATACACTGCATATTACGTTATTTTATAAGGTATTTTCAATGATACACTGCATATTACTTTATATTATAAGGTATTTTCAATGATGGACTGCATATTACGTTATATTATAAGGTATTTTCAATGATACACTGCATATTACGTTATATTATAAGCCATTTTCAATGATAGACTGCAAATATTACGTTATATTATAAGGTATTTTCAATGATACACTGGATATTACATTATATTATAAGGTATTTTCAATGATACACTGCATATTACGGTATATTATAAGGTATTTTCATTGATACACTGCATATTACGTTATATTATAAGCCATTTTCAATGATACACTGCATATTACATTATATTATAATGTATTTTCAATGATACACAGCATAATACGTTATAGTATAAGGTATTTTCAATGATACACGTAATATTACGTTATTTTATAAGGTATTTTCAATGATCCACTGCATATTACTTTATATTATAAGGTATTTTCAATGATACACTGCATATTACGTTATATTATAAGCCATTTTCAATGATAGACTGCAAATATTACGTTATATTATAAGGTATTTTCAATGATACACTGCATATTACATTATATTATAAGGTATTTTCAATGATACACTGCATATTACGGTATATTATAAGGTATTTTCAATGGTACACTGCATATTACATTATATTGTAATGTATTTTCAATGATACACAGCATAATACGTTATAGTATAAGGTATTTTCAATTATACACTGCATATTACGTTATCGTATAAGGTATTTTCAATGATACACTGCATATTACGTTATATTATAAGGTATTTTCAATGATCCACTGCATATTACTTTATATTATAAGGTATTTTCAATGATACACTGCATATTACGTTATATTATAAGCCATTTTCAATGATAGACTGCAAATATTACGTTATATTATAAGGTATTTTCAATGATACACTGCATATTACATTATATTATAAGGTATTTTCAATGATACACTGCATATTACGGTATATTATAAGGTATTTTCAATGGTACACTGCATATTACGTTATATTATAAGTTATTTTCAATGATACACTGCATATTACTTTATATTATAAGGTATTTTCAATGATACACTGCATATTACATTATATTATAAGGTATTTTCAATGATACACTGCATATTGCATTATTTTATACGGTGTCTTCAATGATACACTGCATATTACGTTATATTATTATGTATTTTCAATGATACACAGCATAATACGTTATAGTATAAGGTATTTTCAATTATACACTGCATATTACGTTATATTATAAGCCATTTTCAATGATACACTGCATATTACATTATATTATAATGTATTTTCAATGATACACAATATAATACGTTATAGTATAAGGTATTTTCAATGATACATGTAATATTAGGTTATTTTATAAGGTATTTTCAATGATCCACTGCATATTACTTTATATTATAAGTTATTTTCAATGATACACTGCATATTACGTTATATTATAAGCCATTTTCAATGATAGACTGCAAATATTACGTTATATTATAAGGTATTTTCAATGATACACTGCATATTACATTATATTATAAGGTATTTTCAATGATACACTGCATATTACGGTATATTATAAGGGATTTTCAATGGTACACTGCATATTACGTTATATTATAAGCCATTTTCAATGATACACTGCATATTACATTATATTATAATGTATTTTCAATGATACACAGTATAATACGTTATAGTATAAGGTATTTTCAATGATACACTGTATATTACGTTATTTTATAAGGTATTTTCAATGATACACAGCATAATACGTTATAGTATAAGGTATTTTCAATGATACACTGCATATTACGTTATTTTATAAGGTATTTTCAATGATACACTGCATATTACGTTATTTTATAAGGTATTTTCAATACACTGCATATTACTTTATATTATAATGTATTTTCAATGATACACTGCATATTAAATATGTAAATGCTTTCGGCGCAAGGTTCGATCATTTCAAGAAAAAACAGCAGTATTGCACTAAATAATCATTAACGTTTCGATCTCAATATAGATCATCTTCAGAACGACATTATGCGTCTAGAATAAACAAAAAAAGTTATTAATTGAAACAAAAATAGTGTCACAACCATGAAATACACTGCATATTACATTATATTGTAATGTATTTTCAATGATACACAGCATAATACGTTATAGTATAAGGTATTTTCAATGACACACTGCATATTACGTTATCGTATAAGGTATTTTCAATTATACACTGCATATTACGTTATTTTATAAGGTATTTTCAATGATACACTGCATATTACGTTATATTATAAGGTATTTTCAATGATACACTGCATATTACGTTATATTATAAGCCATTTTCAATGATAGACTGCAAATATTACGTTATATTATAAGGTATTTTCAATGATACACTGCATATTACATTATATTATAAGGTATTTTCAATAATACACTGCATATTACATTATATTATAATGTATTTTCAATGATAGACTGCAAATATTACGTTATATTATAAGGTATTTTCAATGATACACTGCATATTACATTATATTATAAGGTATTTTCAATAATACACTGCATATTACATTATATTATAATGTATTTTCAATGATAGACTGCAAATATTACGTTATATTATAAGGTATTTTAAATGATACACTGCATATTACATTATATTATAAGGTATTTTCAATAATACACTGCATATTACATTATATTATAATGTATTTTCAATGATACACAGCATAATACGTTATAGTATAAGGTATTTTCAATGATACACTGCATATTACGTTATATTACAACGTATTTTCAATGATACACTGCATATTACTTTATATTATAAGGTATTTTCAATGATAGACTGCATATTACATTATATTATAAGGTATTTTCAATGATACACTGCATATTACATTATATTATAATGTATTTTCAATGATACACTGCATATTACATTATATTTTAAGGTATTTTCAATGATACACTGCATATTACGGTATATTATAAGGTATTTTCAATGATACACTGCATATTACGTTATATTATAAGCCATTTTCAATGATACACTGCATATTACATTATATTATAATGTATTTTCAATGATACACAGTATAATACGTTATAGTATAAGGTATATTCAATGATACACTGCATATTACGTTATTTTATAAGGTATTTTCAATGATACCCTGCATATTACGTTATATTATAAGGTATTTTCAATGATACACTGCATAATACGTAATAGTATAAGGTATTTTCAATGATACACTGCATATTACATTATATTATAAGGTATTTTCAATGATACACTGCATATTACGTTATATTATAAGGTATTTTCAATGATACACTGCATATTACGTTATATTATAAGGTATTTTCAATGATACACGGCATAATACGTAATAGTATAAGGTATTTTCAATGATACACTGCATATTACGTTATTTCATAAGGTATTTTCAATGATACACTGCATATTACTTTATATTATAAGGTATTTTCAATGATACACTGCATATTACATTATATTGTAATGTATTTTCAATGATACACAGCATATTACATTATATTATAATGTATTTTCAATGATACACAGCATAATACGTTATAGTATAAGGTATTTTCAATGATACACTGCATATTACGTTATATTATAAGCCATTTTCAATGATACACTGCATATTACATTATATTATAATGTATTTTCAATGATACACAGTATAATACGTTATAGTATAAGGTATTTTCAATGATACACTGTATATTACGTTATTTTATAAGGTATTTTCAATGATACACAGCATAATACGTTATAGTATAAGGTATTTTCAATGATACACTGCATATTACGTTATTTTATAAGGTATTTTCAATGATACACTGCATATTACGTTATTTTATAAGGTATTTTCAATACACTGCATATTACTTTATATTATAAGGTATTTTCAATGATACACTGCATATTACATTATATTGTAATGTATTTTCAATGATACACAGCATAATACGTTATAGTATAAGGTATTTTCAATTATACACTGCATATTACGTTATCGTATAAGGTATTTTCAATTATACACTGCATATTACGTTATTTTATAAGGTATTTTCAATGATACACTGCATATTACGTTATATTATAAGGTATTTTCAATGATACACTGCATATTACGTTATATTATAAGCCATTTTCAATGATAGACTGCAAATATTACGTTATATTATAATGTATTTTCAATGATACACAGTATAATACGTTATAGTATAAGGTATTTTCAATGATACACTGCATATTACATTATATTATAAGGTATTTTCAATAATACACTGCATATTACATTATATTATAATGTATTTTCAATGATAGACTGCAAATATTAGGTTATATTATAAGGTATTTTAAATGATACACTGCATATTACATTATATTATAAGGTATTTTCAATAATACACTGCATATTACATTATATTATAATGTATTTTCAATGATACACAGCATAATACGTTATAGTATAAGGTATTTTCAATGATACACTGCATATTACGTTATTTTATTAGGTATTTTCAATGATACACTGCATATTACTTTATATTATAAGGTATTTTCAATGATAGACTGCATATTACATTATATTATAAGGTATTTTCAATGATACACTGCATATTACATTATATTATAATGTATTTTCAATGATACACTGCATATTACATTATATTTTAAGGTATTTTCAATGATACACTGCATATTACGGTATATTATAAGGTATTTTCAATGATAGACTGCAAATATTACGTTATATTATAATGTATTTTCAATGATACACAGTATAATACGTTATAGTATAAGGTATTTTCAATGATACACTGCATATTACGGTATATTATAAGGTATTTTCAATGGTACACTGCATATTACTTTATATTATAAGCCATTTTCAATGATACACTGCATATTACATTATATTATAATGTATTTTCAATGATACACAGTATAATACGTTATAGTATAAGGTATTTTCAATGATACACTGCATATTACGTTATCGTATAAGGTATTTTCAATTATACACTGCATATTACGTTATTTTATAAGGTATTTTCAATGATACACTGCATATTACGTTATCGTATAAGGTATTTTCAATGATACACGTAATATTACGTTATTTTATGAGGTATTTTCAATGATACACTGCATATTACGTTATATTACAAGGTATTTTCAATTATACACTGCATATTACGTTATTTTATAAGGTATTTTCAATGATACACTGCATATTACGTTATATTATAAGCCATTTTCAATGATAGACTGCAAATATTACGTTATATTATAAGGTATTTTCAATGATACACTGCATATTACATTATATTATAAGGTATTTTCAATAATACACTGCATATAACATTATATTATAATGTATTTTCAATGATAGACTGCAAATATTACGTTATATTATAAGGTATTTTAAATGATACACTGCATATTACATTATATCATAAGGTATTTTCAATAATACACTGCATATTACATTATATTATAATGTATTTTCAATGATACACTGCATATTACGTTATATTATAAGCCATTTTCAATGATAGACTGCAAATATTACGTTATATTATAAGGTATTTTCAATGATACACTGCATATTACATTATATTATAAGGTATTTTCAATGATACACTGCATATTACGGTATATTATAAGGTATTTTCAATGGTACACTGCATATTACTTTATATTATAAGCCATTTTCAATGATACACTGCATATTACATTATATTATAATGTATTTTCAATGATACACAGTATAATACGTTATAGTATAAGGTATTTTCAATGATACACTGCATATTACGTTATCGTATAAGGTATTTTCAATTATACACTGCATATTACGTTATTTTATAAGGTATTTTCAATTATACACTGCATATTACGTTATCGTATAAGGTATTTTCAATGATACACGTAATATTACGTTATTTTATGAGGTATTTTCAATGATACACTGCATATTACGTTATATTACAAGGTATTTTCAATTATACACTGCATATTACGTTATTTTATAAGGTATTTTCAATGATACACTGCATATTACGTTATTTTATAAGGTATTTTCAATGATACACAGCATAATACGTTATAGTTTAAGGTATTTTCAATAATACACTGCATATTACGTTATTTTATAAGGTATTTTCAATGATACACTGCATATTACGTTATATTATAAGCCATTTTCAATGATACACTGCATATTACATTATATTATAATGTATTTTCAATGATACACAGCATAATACGTTATAGTATAAGGTATTTTCAATGATACACGTAATATTACGTTATTTTATAAGGTATTTTCAATGATCCACTGCATATTACTTTATATTATAAGGTATTTTCAATGATACACTGCATATTACATTATATTTTAAGGTATTTTCAATGATACACTGCATATTACGTTATATTATAAGGTATTTTCAATGATACACTGCATATTACGTTATATTATAAGGTATTTTCAATAATACACTGCATATTACATTATATTATAATGTATTTTCAATGATACACAGCATAATACGTTACAGTATAAGGTATTTTCAATGATACACTGCATATTACGTTATTTTATAAGGTATTTTCAATGATACACTGCATATTACGTTATATTATAAGGTATTTTCAATGATACACTGCATAATACGTAATAGTATAAGGTATTTTCAATGATACACTGCATATTACATTATATTATAAGGTATTTTCAATGATACACTGCATATTACATTATATTATAATGTATTTTCAATGATACACAGCATATTACATTATATTATTATGTATTTTCAATGATACACAGCATAATACGTTATAGTATAAGGTATTTTCAATGATACACGTAATATTACGTTATATTATAAGCCATTTTCAATGATAGACTGCAAATATTACGTTATATTATAAGGTATTTTCAATGATACACTGCATATTACATTATATTATCAGGTATTTTCAATAATACACTGCATATTACATTATATTATAATGTATTTTCAATGATAGACTGCAAATATTACGTTATATTATAAGGTATTTTAAATGATACACTGCATATTCCATTATATTATAAGGTATTTTCAATAATACACTGCATATTACATTATATTATAATGTATTTTCAATGATACACAGCATAATACGTTATAGTATAAGGTATTTTCAATTATACACTGCATATTACGTTATTTTATAAGGTATTTTCAATGATACACTGCATATTACGTTATATTATAAGGTATTTTCAATGATACACTGCATATTACGTTATATTATAAGCCATTTTCAATGATAGACTGCAAATATTACGTTATATTATAAGGTATTTTCAATGATAGACTGCAAATATTACGTTATATTATAAGGTATTTTAAATGATACACTGCATATTACATTATATTATAAGGTATTTTCAATAATACACTGCATATTACATTATATTATAATGTATTTTCAATGATACACTGCATATTACGTTATATTATAAGGTATTTTCAATGATACACTGCATATTACGTTATATTATAAGCCATTTTCAATGATAGACTGCAAATATTACGTTATATTATAATGTATTTTCAATGATAGACTGCAAATATTACGTTATATTATAAGGTATTTTAAATGATACACTGCATATTACATTATATTATAAGGTATTTTCAATGATACACTGCATATTACGTTATATTGTAAGGTATTTTCAATGATACACTGCATATTACGTTATATTATAAGGTATTTTCAATGATACACTGCATAATACGTATTAGTATAAGGTATTTTCAATGATACACTGCATATTACGTTATTTCATAAGGTATTTTCAATGATACACTGCATATTACTTTATATTATAAGGTATTTTCAATGATACACTGCATATTACATTATATTGTAATGTATTTTCAATGATACACAGCATATTACTTTATATTATTATGTATTTTCAATGATACACAGCATAATACGTTATAGTATAAGGTATTTTCAATGATACACGTAATATTACGTTATATTATAAGCCATTTTCAATGATAGACTGCAAATATTACGTTATATTATAAGGTATTTTCAATGATACACTGCATATTACATTATATTATCAGGTATTTTCAATAATACACTGCATATTACATTATATTATAATGTATTTTCAATGATAGACTGCAAATATTACGTTATATTATAAGGTATTTTAAATGATACACTGCATATTCCATTATATTATAAGGTATTTTCAATAATACACTGCATATTACATTATATTTTAAGGAATTTTCAATGATACACTGCATATTACGGTATATTATAAGGTATTTTCAATGATACACTGCATATTACGTTATATTATAAGGTATTTTCAATAATACACTGCATATTACATTATATTATAATGTATTTTCAATGATACACAGCATAATACGTTACAGTATAAGGTATTTTCAATGATACACTGCATATTACGTTATTTTATAAGGTATTTTCAATGATACACTGCATATTACGTTATATTATAAGGTATTTTCAATGATACACTGCATAATACGTAATAGTATAAGGTATTTTCAATGATACACTGCATATTACATTATATTATAAGGTATTTTCAATGATACACTGCATATTACATTATATTGTAATGTATTTTCAATGATACACAGCATATTACATTATATTATTATGTATTTTCAATGATACACAGCATAATACGTTATAGTATAAGGTATTTTCAATGATACACGTAATATTACGTTATATTATAAGCCATTTTCAATGATAGACTGCAAATATTACGTTATATTATAAGGTATTTTCAATGATACACTGCATATTACATTATATTATCAGGTATTTTCAATAATACACTGCATATTACATTATATTATAATGTATTTTCAATGATAGACTGCAAATATTACGTTATATTATAAGGTATTTTAAATGATACACTGCATATTCCATTATATTATAAGGTATTTTCAATAATACACTGCATATTACATTATATTATAATGTATTTTCAATGATACACAGCATAATACGTTATAGTATAAGGTATTTTCAATTATACACTGCATATTACGTTATTTTATAAGGTATTTTCAATGATACACTGCATATTACGTTATATTATAAGGTATTTTCAATGATACACTGCATATTACGTTATATTATAAGCCATTTTCAATGATAGACTGCAAATATTACGTTATATTATAATGTATTTTCAATGATAGACTGCAAATATTACGTTATATTATAAGGTATTTTAAATGATACACTGCATATTACATGATATTATAAGGTATTTTCAATAATACACTGCATATTACATTATATTATAATGTATTTTCAATGATACACAGCATAATACGTTATAGTATAAGGTATTTTCAATGATAAACTGCATATTACGTTATTTTATAAGGTATTTTCAATGATACACTGCATATTACTTTATATTATAAGGTATTTTCAATGATGGACTGCATATTACGTTATATTATAAGGTATTTTCAATGATACACTGCATATTACGTTATATTATAAGCCATTTTCAATGATAGACTGCAAATATTACGTTATATTATAAGGTATTTTCAATGATACACTGGATATTACATTATATTATAAGGTATTTTCAATGATACACTGCATATTACGGTATATTATAAGGTATTTTCAATGATACACTGCATATTACGGTATATTATAAGGTATTTTCAATGATACACTGCATATTACGTTATATTATAAGCCATTTTCAATGATACACTGCATATTACATTATATTATAATGTATTTTCAATGATACACAGCATAATACGTTATAGTATAAGGTATTTTCAATGATACACGTAATATTACGTTATTTTATAAGGTATTTTCAATGATCCACTGCATATTACTTTATATTATAAGGTATTTTCAATGATACACTGCATATTACGTTATATTATAAGCCATTTTCAATGATAGACTGCAAATATTACGTTATATTATAAGGTATTTTCAATGATACACTGCATATTACATTATATTATAATGTATTTTCAATGATACACAGTATAATACGTTATAGTATAAGGTATTTTCAATGATACACTGCATATTACGTTATTTTATAAGGTATTTTCAATGATACACAGCATAATACGTTATAGTTTAAGGTATTTTCAATAATACACTGCATATTACGTTATTTTATAAGGTATTTTCAATGATACACTGCATATTACGTTATATTATAAGCCATTTTCAATGATACACTGCATATTACATTATATTATAATGTATTTTCAATGATACACAGCATAATACGTTATAGTATAAGGTATTTTCAATGATACACGTAATATTACGTTATTTTATAAGGTATTTTCAATGATCCACTGCATATTACTTTATATTATAAGGTATTTTCAATGATACACTGCATATTACATTATATTTTAAGGTATTTTCAATGATACACTGCATATTACGGTATATTATAAGGTATTTTCAATGATACACTGCATATTACGTTATATTATAAGGTATTTTCAATAATACACTGCATATTACATTATATTATAATGTATTTTCAATGATACACAGCATAATACGTTATAGTATAAGGTATTTTCAATGATACACTGCATATTACGTTATTTTATAAGGTATTTTCAATGATACACTGCATATTACGTTATATTATAAGGTATTTTCAATGATACACTGCATAATACGTAATAGTATAAGGTATTTTCAATGATACACTGCATATTACATTATATTATAAGGTATTTTCAATGATACACTGCATATTACATTATATTATAATGTATTTTCAATGATACACAGCATATTACATTATATTATTATGTATTTTCAATGATACACAGCATAATACGTTATAGTATAAGGTATTTTCAATGATACACGTAATATTACGTTATATTATAAGCCATTTTCAATGATAGACTGCAAATATTACGTTATATTATAAGGTATTTTCAATGATACACTGCATATTACATTATATTATCAGGTATTTTCAATAATACACTGCATATTACATTATATTATAATGTATTTTCAATGATAGACTGCAAATATTACGTTATATTATAAGGTATTTTAAATGATACACTGCATATTCCATTATATTATAAGGTATTTTCAATAATACACTGCATATTACATTATATTATAATGTATTTTCAATGATACACAGCATATTACATTATATTATAAGGTATTTTCAATAATACACTGCATATTACATTATATTATAATGTATTTTCAATGATACACTGCATATTACGTTATATTATAAGGTATTTTCAATGATACACTGCATATTACGTTATATTATAAGCCATTTTCAATGATAGACTGCAAATATTACGTTATATTATAATGTATTTTCAATGATAGACTGCAAATATTACGTTATATTATAAGGTATTTTAAATGATACACTGCATATTACAGTATATTATAAGGTATTTTCAATGATACACTGCATATTACATTATATTGTAATGTATTTTCAATGATACACAGCATATTACATTATATTATTATGTATTTTCAATGATACACAGCATAATACGTTATAGTATAAGGTATTTTCAATGATACACGTAATATTACGTTATATTATAAGCCATTTTCAATGATAGACTGCAAATATTACGTTATATTATAAGGTATTTTCAATGATACACTGCATATTACATTATATTATCAGGTATTTTCAATAATACACTGCATATTACATTATATTATAATGTATTTTCAATGATAGACTGCAAATATTACGTTATATTATAAGGTATTTTAAATGATACACTGCATATTCCATTATATTATAAGGTATTTTCAATAATACACTGCATATTACATTATATTATAATGTATTTTCAATGATACACAGCATAATACGTTATAGTATAAGGTATTTTCAATTATACACTGCATATTACGTTATTTTATAAGGTATTTTCAATGATACACTGCATATTACGTTATATTATAAGGTATTTTCAATGATACACTGCATATTACGTTATATTATAAGCCATTTTCAATGATAGACTGCAAATATTACGTTATATTATAATGTATTTTCAATGATAGACTGCAAATATTACGTTATATTATAAGGTATTTTAAATGATACACTGCATATTACATTATATTATAAGGTATTTTCAATAATACACTGCATATTACATTATATTATAATGTATTTTCAATGATACACTGCATATTACGTTATATTATAAGGTATTTTCAATGATACACTGCATATTACGTTATATTATAAGCCATTTTCAATGATAGACTGCAAATATTACGTTATATTATAATGTATTTTCAATGATAGACTGCAAATATTACGTTATATTATAAGGTATTTTAAATGATACACTGCATATTACAGTATATTATAAGGTATTTTCAATGATACACTGCATATTACATTATATTGTAATGTATTTTCAATGATACACAGCATATTACATTATATTATTATGTATTTTCAATGATACACAGCATAATACGTTATAGTATAAGGTATTTTCAATGATACACGTAATATTACGTTATATTATAAGCCATTTTCAATGATAGACTGCAAATATTACGTTATATTATAAGGTATTTTCAATGATACACTGCATATTACATTATATTATCAGGTATTTTCAATAATACACTGCATATTACATTATATTATAATGTATTTTCAATGATAGACTGCAAATATTACGTTATATTATAAGGTATTTTAAATGATACACTGCATATTCCATTATATTATAAGGTATTTTCAATAATACACTGCATATTACATTATATTATAATGTATTTTCAATGATACACAGCATAATACGTTATAGTATAAGGTATTTTCAATGATACACTGCATATTACGTTATATTATAAGGTATTTTCAATGATACACTGCATATTACGTTATATTATAAGGTATTTTCAATGATGGACTGCATATTACGTTATATTATAAGGTATTTTCAATGATACACTGCATATTACGTTATATTATAAGCCATTTTCAATGATAGACTGCAAATATTACGTTATATTATAAGGTATTTTCAATGATACACTGGATATTACATTATATTATAAGGTATTTTCAATGATACACTGCATATTACGGTATATTATAAGGTATTTTCAATGATACACTGCATATTACGTTATATTATAAGCCATTTTCAATGATACACTGCATATTACATTATATTATAATGTATTTTCAATGATACACTGCATATTACATTATATTATAAGGTATTTTCAATGATACACGTAATATTACGTTATTTTATAAGGTATTTTCAATGATCCACTGCATATTACTTTATATTATAAGGTATTTTCAATGATACACTGCATATTACGTTATATTATAAGCCATTTTCAATGATAGACTGCAAATATTACGTTATATTATAAGGTATTTTCAATGATACACTGCATATTACATTATATTATAAGGTATTTTCAATGATACACTGCATATTACGGTATATTATAAGGTATTTTCAATGATACACTGCATATTACATTATATTGTAATGTATTTTCAATGATACACAGCATAATACGTTATAGTATAAGGTATTTTCAATTATACACTGCATATTACGTTATCGTATAAGGTATTTTCAATGATACACTGCATATTACGTTATATTATAAGGTATTTTCAATGATCCACTGCATATTACTTTATATTATAAGGTATTTTCAATGATACACTGCATATTACGTTATATTATAAGCCATTTTCAATGATAGACTGCAAATATTACGTTATATTATAAGGTATTTTCAATGATACACTGCATATTACATTATATTATAAGGTATTTTCAATGATACACTGCATATTACGGTATATTATAAGGTATTTTCAATGGTACACTGCATATTACGTTATATTATAAGCCATTTTCAATGATACACTGCATATTACTTTATATTATAAGGTATTTTCAATGATACACTGCATATTACATTATATTATAAGGTATTTTCAATGATACACTGCATATTGCATTATTTTATACGGTGTCTTCAATGATACACTGCATATTACGTTATATTATTATGTATTTTCAATGATACACAGCATAATACGTTATAGTATAAGGTATTTTCAATTATACACTGCATATTACGTTATATTATAAGCCATTTTCAATGATACACTGCATATTACATTATATTATAATGTATTTTCAATGATACACAATATAATACGTTATAGTATAAGGTATTTTCAATGATACATGTAATATTAGGTTATTTTATAAGGTATTTTCAATGATCCACTGCATATTACTTTATATTATAAGTTATTTTCAATGATACACTGCATATTACGTTATATTATAAGCCATTTTCAATGATAGACTGCAAATATTACGTTATATTATAAGGTATTTTCAATGATACACTGCATATTACATTATATTATAAGGTATTTTCAATGATACACTGCATATTACGGTATATTATAAGGGATTTTCAATGGTACACTGCATATTACGTTATATTATAAGCCATTTTCAATGATACACTGCATATTACATTATATTATAATGTATTTTCAATGATACACAGTATAATACGTTATAGTATAAGGTATTTTCAATGATACACTGCATATTACGTTATTTTATAAGGTATTTTCAATGATACACAGCATAATACGTTATAGTATAAGGTATTTTCAATGATACACTGCATATTACGTTATTTTATAAGGTATTTTCAATGATACACTGCATATTACGTTATTTTATAAGGTATTTTCAATACACTGCATATTACTTTATATTATAATGTATTTTCAATGATACACTGCATATTAAATATGTAAATGCTTTCGGCGCAAGGTTCGATCATTTCAAGAAAAAACAGCAGTATTGCACTAAATAATCATTAACGTTTCGATCTCAATATAGATCATCTTCAGAACGACATTATGCGTCTAGAATAAACAAAAAAAGTTATTAATTGAAACAAAAATAGTGTCACAACCATGAAATACACTGCATATTACATTATATTGTAATGTATTTTCAATGATACACAGCATAATACGTTATAGTATAAGGTATTTTCAATGACACACTGCATATTACGTTATCGTATAAGGTATTTTCAATTATACACTGCATATTACGTTATTTTATAAGGTATTTTCAATGATACACTGCATATTACGTTATATTATAAGGTATTTTCAATGATACACTGCATATTACGTTATATTATAAGCCATTTTCAATGATAGACTGCAAATATTACGTTATATTATAAGGTATTTTCAATGATACACTGCATATTACATTATATTATAAGGTATTTTCAATAATACACTGCATATTACATTATATTATAATGTATTTTCAATGATAGACTGCAAATATTACGTTATATTATAAGGTATTTTCAATGATACACTGCATATTACTTTATATTATAAGGTATTTTCAATGATACACTGCATATTACATTATATTATAATGTATTTTCAATGATAGACTGCAAATATTACGTTATATTATAAGGTATTTTAAATGATACACTGCATATTACATTATATTATAAGGTATTTTCAATAATACACTGCATATTACATTATATTATAATGTATTTTCAATGATACACAGCATAATACGTTATAGTATAAGGTATTTTCAATGATACACTGCATATTACGTTATTTTATAAGGTATTTTCAATGATACACTGCATATTACTTTATATTATAAGGTATTTTCAATGATAGACTGCATATTACATTATATTATAAGGTATTTTCAATGATACACTGCATATTACATTATATTATAATGTATTTTCAATGATACACTGCATATTACGTTATATTATAAGGTATTTTCAATGATACACTGCATATTACGGTATATTATAAGGTATTTTCAATGATACACTGCATATTACGTTATATTATAAGCCATTTTCAATGATACACTGCATATTACATTATATTACAATGTATTTTCAATGATACACAGTATAATACGTTATAGTATAAGGTATATTCAATGATACACTGCATATTACGTTATTTTATAAGGTATTTTCAATGATACCCTGCATATTACGTTATATTATAAGGTATTTTCAATGATACACTGCATAATACGTAATAGTATAAGGTATTTTCAATGATACACTGCATATTACATTATATTATAAGGTATTTTCAATGATACACTGCATATTACGTTATATTATAAGGTATTTTCAATGATACACTGCATATTACGTTATATTATAAGGTATTTTCAATGATACACGGCATAATACGTAATAGTATAAGGTATTTTCAATGATACACTGCATATTACGTTATTTCATAAGGTATTTTCAATGATACACTGCATATTACTTTATATTATAAGGTATTTTCAATGATACACTGCATATTACATTATATTGTAATGTATTTTCAATGATACACAGCATATTACATTATATTATAATGTATTTTCAATGATACACAGCATAATACGTTATAGTATAAGGTATTTTCAATGGTACACTGCATATTACGTTATATTATAAGCCATTTTCAATGATACACTGCATATTACATTATATTATAATGTATTTTCAATGATACACAGTATAATACGTTATAGTATAAGGTATTTTCAATGATACACTGTATATTACGTTATTTTATAAGGTATTTTCAATGATACACAGCATAATACGTTATAGTATAAGGTATTTTCAATGATACACTGCATATTACGTTATTTTATAAGGTATTTTCAATGATACACTGCATATTACGTTATTTTATAAGGTATTTTCAATACACTGCATATTACTTTATATTATAAGGTATTTTCAATGATACACTGCATATTACATTATATTGTAATGTATTTTCAATGATACACAGCATAATACGTTATAGTATAAGGTATTTTCAATTATACACTGCATATTACGTTATCGTATAAGGTATTTTCAATTATACACTGCATATTACGTTATTTTATAAGGTATTTTCAATGATACACTGCATATTACGTTATATTATAAGGTATTTTCAATGATACACTGCATATTACGTTATATTATAAGCCATTTTCAATGATAGACTGCAAATATTACGTTATATTACAATGTATTTTCAATGATACACAGTATAATACGTTATAGTATAAGGTATTTTCAATGATACACTGCATATTACATTATATTATAAGGTATTTTCAATAATACACTGCATATTACATTATATTATAATGTATTTTCAATGATAGACTGCAAATATTAGGTTATATTATAAGGTATTTTAAATGATACACTGCATATTACATTATATTATAAGGTATTTTCAATAATACACTGCATATTACATTATATTATAATGTATTTTCAATGATACACAGCATAATACGTTATAGTATAAGGTATTTTCAATGATACACTGCATATTACGTTATTTTATTAGGTATTTTCAATGATACACTGCATATTACTTTATATTATAAGGTATTTTCAATGATAGACTGCATATTACATTATATTATAAGGTATTTTCAATGATACACTGCATATTACATTATATTATAAGGTATTTTCAATGATACACTGCATATTACATTATATTTTAAGGTATTTTCAATGATACACTGCATATTACGGTATATTATAAGGTATTTTCAATGATACACTGCATATTACGTTATATTATAAGCCATTTTCAATGATACACTGCATATTACATTATATTACAATGTATTTTCAATGATACACAGTATAATACGTTATAGTATAAGGTATATTCAATGATACACTGCATATTACGTTATTTTATAAGGTATTTTCAATGATACCCTGCATATTACGTTATATTATAAGGTATTTTCAATGATACACTGCATAATACGTAATAGTATAAGGTATTTTCAATGATACACTGCATATTACATTATATTATAAGGTATTTTCAATGATACACTGCATATTACGTTATATTATAAGGTATTTTCAATGATACACTGCATATTACGTTATATTATAAGGTATTTTCAATGATACACTGCATAATACGTAATAGTATAAGGTATTTTCAATGATACACTGCATATTACGTTATTTCATAAGGTATTTTCAATGATACACTGCATATTACTTTATATTATAAGGTATTTTCAATGATACACTGCATATTACATTATATTGTAATGTATTTTCAATGATACACAGCATATTACATTATATTATAATGTATTTTCAATGATACACAGCATAATACGTTATAGTATAAGGTATTTTCAATGATACACGTAATATTACGTTATTTTATAAGGTATTTTCAATGATACACTGCATATTACGTTATATTATAAGGTATTTTCAATGATACACTGCATATTACATTATATTATAAGGTATTTTCAATGATACACTGCATATTACTTTATATTATAAGGTATTTTCAATGATACACTGCATATTACATTATATTGTAATGTATTTTCAATGATACACAGCATAATACGTTATAGTATAAGGTATTTTCAATTATACACTGCATATTACGTTATCTTATAAGGTATTTTCAATTATACACTGCATATTACGTTATTTTATGAGGTATTTTCAATGATACACTGCATATTACGTTATATTATAAGGTATTTTCAATGATACACTGCATATTACGTTATATTATAAGCCATTTTCAATGATAGACTGCAAATATTACGTTATATTATAAGGTATTTTCAATGATACACTGCATATTACATTATATTATAAGGTATTTTCAATAATACACTGCATATAACATTATATTATAATGTATTTTCAATGATAGACTGCAAATATTACGTTATATTATAAGGTATTTTAAATGATACACTGCATATTACATTATATCATAAGGTATTTTCAATAATACACTGCATATTACATTATATTATAATGTATTTTCAATGATACACTGCATATTACGTTATATTATAAGCCATTTTCAATGATAGACTGCAAATATTACGTTATATTATAAGGTATTTTCAATGATACACTGCATATTACATTATATTATAAGGTATTTTCAATGATACACTGCATATTACGGTATATTATAAGGTATTTTCAATGATACACTGCATATTACGTTATATTATAAGCCATTTTCAATGATAGACTGCAAATATTACGTTATATTATAATGTATTTTCAATGATACACAGTATAATACGTTATAGTATAAGGTATTTTCAATGATACACTGCATATTACGGTATATTATAAGGTATTTTCAATGGTACACTGCATATTACTTTATATTATAAGCCATTTTCAATGATACACTGCATATTACATTATATTATAATGTATTTTCAATGATACACAGTATAATACGTTATAGTATAAGGTATTTTCAATGATACACTGCATATTACGTTATCGTATAAGGTATTTTCAATTATACACTGCATATTACGTTATTTTATAAGGTATTTTCAATTATACACTGCATATTACGTTATCGTATAAGGTATTTTCAATGATACACGTAATATTACGTTATTTTATGAGGTATTTTCAATGATACACTGCATATTACGTTATATTACAAGGTATTTTCAATTATACACTGCATATTACGTTATTTTATAAGGTATTTTCAATGATACACTGCATATTACGTTATATTATAAGGTATTTTCAATGATACACTGCATATTACATTATATTATAATGTATTTTCAATGATACACAGTATAATACGTTATAGTATAAGGTATTTTCAATGATACGCTGCATATTACGTTATTTTATAAGGTATTTTCAATGATACACAGCATAATACGTTATAGTTTAAGGTATTTTCAATAATACACTGCATATTACGTTATTTTATAAGGTATTTTCAATGATACACTGCATATTACGTTATATTATAAGCCATTTTCAATGATACACTGCATATTACATTATATTATAATGTATTTTCAATGATACACAGCATAATACGTTATCGTATAAGGTATTTTCAATGATACACGTAATATTACGTTATTTTATAAGGTATTTTCAATGATCCACTGCATATTACTTTATATTATAAGGTATTTTCAATGATACACTGCATATTACATTATATTTTAAGGTATTTTCAATGATACACTGCATATTACGGTATATTATAAGGTATTTTCAATGATACACTGCATATTACGTTATATTATAAGGTATTTTCAATAATACACTGCATATTACATTATATTATAATGTATTTTCAATGATACACAGCATAATACGTTACAGTATAAGGTATTTTCAATGATACACTGCATATTACGTTATTTTATAAGGTATTTTCAATGATACACTGCATATTACGTTATATTATAAGGTATTTTCAATGATACACTGCATAATACGTAATAGTATAAGGTATTTTCAATGATACACTGCATATTACATTATATTATAAGGTATTTTCAATGATACACTGCATATTACATTATATTATAATGTATTTTCAATGATACACAGCATATTACATTATATTATTATGTATTTTCAATGATACACAGCATAATACGTTATAGTATAAGGTATTTTCAATGATACACGTAATATTACGTTATATTATAAGCCATTTTCAATGATAGACTGCAAATATTACGTTATATTATAAGGTATTTTCAATGATACACTGCATATTACATTATATTATCAGGTATTTTCAATAATACACTGCATATTACATTATATTATAATGTATTTTCAATGATAGACTGCAAATATTACGTTATATTATAAGGTATTTTAAATGATACACTGCATATTCCATTATATTATAAGGTATTTTCAATAATACACTGCATATTACATTATATTATAATGTATTTTCAATGATACACAGCATAATACGTTATAGTATAAGGAATTTTCAATTATACACTGCATATTACGTTATTTTATAAGGTATTTTCAATGATACACAGCATATTACGTTATATTATAAGGTATTTTCAATGATACACTGCATATTACGTTATATTATAAGCCATTTTCAATGATAGACTGCAAATATTACGTTATATTATAAGGTATTTTCAATGATAGACTGCAAATATTACGTTATATTATAAGGTATTTTAAATGATACACTGCATATTACATTATATTATAAGGTATTTTCAATAATACACTGCATATTACATTATATTATAATGTATTTTCAATGATACACTGCATATTACGTTATATTATAAGGTATTTTCAATGATACACTGCATATTACGTTATATTATAAGCCATTTTCAATGATAGACTGCAAATATTACGTTATATTATAATGTATTTTCAATGATAGACTGCAAATATTACGTTATATTATAAGGTATTTTAAATGATACACTGCATATTACATTATATTATAAGGTATTTTCAATGATACACTGCATATTACGTTATATTATAAGGTATTTTCAATGATACACTGCATATTACGTTATATTATAAGGTATTTTCAATGATACACTGCATAATACGTATTAGTATAAGGTATTTTCAATGATACACTGCATATTACGTTATTTCATAAGGTATTTTCAATGATACACTGCATATTACTTTATATTATAAGGTATTTTCAATGATACACTGCATATTACATTATATTGTAATGTATTTTCAATGATACACAGCATATTACTTTATATTATTATGTATTTTCAATGATACACAGCATAATACGTTATAGTATAAGGTATTTTCAATGATACACGTAATATTACGTTATATTATAAGCCATTTTCAATGATAGACTGCAAATATTACGTTATATTATAAGGTATTTTCAATGATACACTGCATATTACATTATATTATCAGGTATTTTCAATAATACACTGCATATTACATTATATTATAATGTATTTTCAATGATAGACTGCAAATATTACGTTATATTATAAGGTATTTTAAATGATACACTGCATATTCCATTATATTATAAGGTATTTTCAATAATACACTGCATATTACATTATATTATAATGTATTTTCAATGATACACAGCATAATACGTTATAGTATAAGGTATTTTCAATTATACACTGCATATTACGTTATTTTATAAGGTATTTTCAATGATACACTGCATATTACGTTATATTATAAGGTATTTTAAATGATACACTGCATATTACGTTATATTATAAGCCATTTTCAATGATAGACTGCAAATATTACGTTATATTATAATGTATTTTCAATGATAGACTGCAAATATTACGTTATATTATAAGGTATTTTAAATGATACACTGCATATTACATTATATTATAAGGTATTTTCAATAATACACTGCATATTACATTATATTATAATGTATTTTCAATGATACACTGCATATTACGTTATTTTATAAGGTATTTTCAATGATACACTGCATATTACTTTATATTATAAGGTATTTTCAATGATGGACTGCATATTACGTTATATTATAAGGTATTTTCAATGATACACTGCATATTACGTTATATTATAAGCCATTTTCAATGATAGACTGCAAATATTACGTTATATTATAAGGTATTTTCAATGATACACTGCATATTACATTATATTATAAGGTATTTTCAATGATACACTGCATATTACGGTATATTATAAGGTATTTTCAATGGTACACTGCATATTACATTATATTGTAATGTATTTTCAATGATACACAGTATAATACGTTATAGTATAAGGTATTTTCAATGATACACTGCATATTACGTTATTTTATAAGGTATTTTCAATGATACACAGCATAATACGTTATAGTTTAAGGTATTTTCAATAATACACTGCATATTACGTTATTTTATAAGGTATTTTCAATGATACACTGCATATTACGTTATATTATAAGCCATTTTCAATGATACACTGCATATTACATTATATTATAATGTATTTTCAATGATACACAGCATAATACGTTATAGTATAAGGTATTTTCAATGATACACGTAATATTACGTTATTTTATAAGGTATTTTCAATGATCCACTGCATATTACTTTATATTATAAGGTATTTTCAATGATACACTGCATATTACATTATATTTTAAGGTATTTTCAATGATACACTGCATATTACGGTATATTATAAGGTATTTTCAATGATACACTGCATATTACGTTATATTATAAGGTATTTTCAATAATACACTGCATATTACATTATATTATAATGTATTTTCAATGATACACAGCATAATACGTTACAGTATAAGGTATTTTCAATGATACACTGCATATTACGTTATTTTATAAGGTATTTTCAATGATACACTGCATATTACGTTATATTATAAGGTATTTTCAATGATACACTGCATAATACGTAATAGTATAAGGTATTTTCAATGATACACTGCATATTACATTATATTATAAGGTATTTTCAATGATACACTGCATATTACATTATATTATAATGTATTTTCAATGATACACAGCATATTACATTATATTATTATGTATTTTCAATGATACACAGCATAATACGTTATAGTATAAGGTATTTTCAATGATACACGTAATATTACGTTATATTATAAGCCATTTTCAATGATAGACTGCAAATATTACGTTATATTATAAGGTATTTTCAATGATACACTGCATATTACATTATATTATAAGGTATTTTCAATAATACACTGCATATTACATTATATTATAATGTATTTTCAATGATAGACTGCAAATATTACGTTATATTATAAGGTATTTTAAATGATACACTGCATATTCCATTATATTATAAGGTATTTTCAATAATACACTGCATATTACATTATATTATAATGTATTTTCAATGATACACAGCATAATACGTTATAGTATAAGGTATTTTCAATTATACACTGCATATTACGTTATTTTATAAGGTATTTTCAATGATACACTGCATATTACGTTATATTATAAGGTATTTTCAATGATACACTGCATATTACGTTATATTATAAGCCATTTTCAATGATAGACTGCAAATATTACGTTATATTATAATGTATTTTCAATGATAGACTGCAAATATTACGTTATATTATAAGGTATTTTAAATGATACACTGCATATTACATTATATTATAAGGTATTTTCAATAATACACTGCATATTACATTATATTATAATGTATTTTCAATGATACACTGCATATTACGTTATATTATAAGGTATTTTCAATGATACACTGCATATTACGTTATATTATAAGCCATTTTCAATGATAGACTGCAAATATTACGTTATATTATAATGTATTTTCAATGATAGACTGCAAATATTACGTTATATTATAAGGTATTTTAAATGATACACTGCATATTACATTATATTATAAGGTATTTTCAATGATACACTGCATATTACGTTATATTATAAGGTATTTTCAATGATACACTGCATATTACGTTATATTATAAGGTATTTTCAATGATACACTGCATAATACGTATTAGTATAAGGTATTTTCAATGATACACTGCATATTACGTTATTTCATAAGGTATTTTCAATGATACACTGCATATTACTTTATATTATAAGGTATTTTCAATGATACACTGCATATTACATTATATTGTAATGTATTTTCAATGATACACAGCATATTACATTATATTATTATGTATTTTCAATGATACACAGCATAATACGTTATAGTATAAGGTATTTTCAATGATACACGTAATATTACGTTATATTATAAGCCATTTTCAATGATAGACTGCAAATATTACGTTATATTATAAGGTATTTTCAATGATACACTGCATATTACATTATATTATCAGGTATTTTCAATGATACACTGCATATTACGGTATATTATAAGGTATTTTCAATGGTACACTGCATATTACGTTATATTATAAGCCATTTTCAATGATACACTGCATATTACTTTATATTATAAGGTATTTTCAATGATACACTGCATATTACATTATATTATAAGGTATTTTCAATGATACGCTGCATATTGCATTATTTTATACGGTGTCTTCAATGATACACTGCATATTACGTTATATTATTATGTATTTTCAATGATACACAGCATAATACGTTATAGTATAAGGTATTTTCAATTATACACTGCATATTACGTTATATTATAAGCCATTTTCAATGATACACTGCATATTACATTATATTATAATGTATTTTCAATGATACACAATATAATACGTTATAGTATAAGGTATTTTCAATGATACATGTAATATTAGGTTATTTTATAAGGTATTTTCAATGATCCACTGCATATTACTTTATATTATAAGTTATTTTCAATGATACACTGCATATTACGTTATATTATAAGCCATTTTCAATGATAGACTGCAAATATTACGTTATATTATAAGGTATTTTCAATGATACACTGCATATTACATTATATTATAAGGTATTTTCAATGATACACTGCATATTACGGTATATTATAAGGGATTTTCAATGGTACACTGCATATTACGTTATATTATAAGCCATTTTCAATGATACACTGCATATTACATTATATTATAATGTATTTTCAATGATACACAGTATAATACGTTATAGTATAAGGTATTTTCAATGATACACTGTATATTACGTTATTTTATAAGGTATTTTCAATGATACACAGCATAATACGTTATAGTATAAGGTATTTTCAATGATACACTGCATATTACGTTATTTTATAAGGTATTTTCAATGATACACTGCATATTACGTTATTTTATAAGGTATTTTCAATACACTGCATATTACTTTATATTATAAGGTATTTTCAATGATACACTGCATATTAAATATGTAAATGCTTTCGGCGCAAGGTTCGATCATTTCAAGAAAAAACAGCAGTATTGCACTAAATAATCATTAACGTTTCGATCTCAATATAGATCATCTTCAGAACGACATTATGCGTCTAGAATAAACAAAAAAAGTTATTAATTGAAACAAAAATAGTGTCACAACCATGAAATACACTGCATATTACATTATATTGTAATGTATTTTCAATGATACACAGCATAATACGTTATAGTATAAGGTATTTTCAATTACACACTGCATATTACGTTATCGTATAAGGTATTTTCAATTATACACTGCATATTACGTTATTTTATAAGGTATTTTCAATGATACACTTCATATTACGTTATATTATAAGGTATTTTCAATGATACACTGCATATTACGTTATATTATAAGCCATTTTCAATGATAGACTGCAAATATTACGTTATATTATAAGGTATTTTCAATGATACACTGCATATTACATTATATTATAAGGTATTTTCAATAATACACTGCATATTACATTATATTATAATGTATTTTCAATGATAGACTGCAAATATTACGTTATATTATAAGGTATTTTCAATGATACACTGCATATTACATTATATTATAAGGTATTTTCAATAATACACTGCATATTACATTATATTATAATGTATTTTCAATGATAGACTGCAAATATTACGTTATATTATAAGGTATTTTAAATGATACACTGCATATTACATTATATTATAAGGTATTTTCAATAATACACTGCATATTACATTATATTATAATGTATTTTCAATGATACACAGCATAATACGTTATAGTATAAGGTATTTTCAATGATACACTGCATATTACGTTATTTTATAAGGTATTTTCAATGATACACTGCATATTACTTTATATTATAAGGTATTTTCAATGATAGACTGCATATTACATTATATTATAAGGTATTTTCAATGATACACTGCATATTACATTATATTATAATGTATTTTCAATGATACACTGCATATTACATTATATTTTAAGGTATTTTCAATGATACACAGCATAATACGTTATAGTATAAGGTATTTTCAATTATACACTGCATATTACGTTATTTTATAAGGTATTTTCAATGATACACTGCATATTACATTATATTGTAATGTATTTTCAATGATACACTGCATATTACGTTATATTATAAGGTATTTTCAATGATACACTGCATATTACGTTATATTATAAGGTATTTTCAATGATACACGGCATATTACGTTATATTATAAGCCATTTTCAATGATAGACTGCAAATATTACGTTATATTATAAGGTATTTTAAATGATACACTGCATATTCCATTATATTATAAGGTATTTTCAATAATACACTGCATATTACATTATATTATAATGTATTTTCAATGATACACAGCATAATACGTTATAGTATAAGGTATTTTCAATTATACACTGCATATTACGTTATTTTATAAGGTATTTTCAATGATACACTGCATATTACGTTATATTATAAGGTATTTTAAATGATACACTGCATATTACGTTATATTATAAGCCATTTTCAATGATAGACTGCAAATATTACGTTATATTATAATGTATTTTCAATGATAGACTGCAAATATTACGTTATATTATAAGGTATTTTAAATGATACACTGCATATTACATTATATTATAAGGTATTTTCAATAATACACTGCATATTACATTATATTATAAGGTATTTTCAATGATACACTGCATATTAAATATGTAAATGCTTTCGGCGCAAGGTTCGATCATT
>CAKAJI010000199.1:0-32603 GCA_916610255.1 Lasioglossum lativentre | reverse complement strand
ATTCGTCGGGCGGTGATATTCCTTGTTCATACGAGATTCCATGTTTGGTCGTGCTAGCGTAGAATTTGCTGCAGGTTGGCGTGAAGCGTTTGTTGTCTGCTGGGCTGTTCGCTCCTGGGTGGTACGGGTATTCCAGTCCCTAGTGTAGTTGGGACGTTCCTCGTGCCTCTGTCGATTGACGGTTCCCCCGTTATCGAAGCGTTCCAGGAGCGCAAGAAATGCATCTATTGTGCGTATGTTTTGTCCGAGTACGCAGTCGTCAACTGATTGCGTGAAATGTCGTGCCAGAGTATGAACAATCTCCTCGTCCGTCGGTCGCGGGAGTAGATCGCGTGCTGTCCCGATTAGCCTCATCGCGTAGGCCACTCGAGACGCTCCTGCCTCCGGACGGTGTACGCCAACGTTCAGATTGTCGCGGACCTTTCTTTGTATTGCTGAACTCCAAAATCGGTCTAAAAGGGCCCTCGAGAATTGGGGCCATGTCGAGACCTGGTCACAGACAATGTCCCACCATTCACCGGCATTTCCCTTTAGGATTGCGTAATGATGAATTTCATCTCGTCTTCCGGGAGGCGGGTTGCTTCTACGAATCTTTTCATCTCTCGTAGATATTTGGGTGGCCTTTCCGTATTTTTGCCTTCGAACGTCGGCATTTGCGGCTTTACTCTGAACGGGCGCGCTACGTTTGCCAGGGTGGCGTCGAAGCGAACGGAATCGTCGTGCGTCCATCTTGACCCGAGAGAATCGCGTAACAGTCGTTGTGTCGCGTTTAACTCTGTTGGTTCTCGTCGGATGTTTGCTTGATCATTGATCCGGCCACTGGGACCAGTTCGATCACCGATTCCATCTTCCCCACGTGTCTGTAATCGTGCGAGGAGATGGTCACGCTCTTCCCTTGCCTCTCTGCGAATTTCCGCGGTTTGTTCTTCGTTTTTAATTCTTTCACGCTCTATTTGTTCTTCAATACTGCGTCGCCAGTCACGCATCTCAATTTTATGTTCGGTGACACGTTCGTACAACTCGTCATTCCCTATTTGGGTATCTAACCTAGTTTTCAATTGGTCTACTTGACCCTTTAAATTGTTAATTTCGGCCTGCAACTCCCGAATGACAGTAACTAATTGTTCCGTATCGTGCACGGCACTTGACCCCGGAGTCTGAATGGGATTATCAACCGGTTGAGACATTTCGATATCGCCCTTTGGGGTACTTCCCTTAGAACCACTGGGAGTCCCTGATGGGGGTGTCCGCATGACTCGCGAGCTATTTGCCTTCATACTCGCTGCGGTCGCGTTATCAAATGCCTTAAGATTGTCCGCTAGTTTCCGAGCCCGAGTTTTACTCATAATTTACACTCTACACTCAGTTCGCCTAAATCAAACCGCCCCACGTTGGGCGCCAATTATGTAACCGTTATTTTTCTTTACATTGTTTTACGTTGTTACTTTCGTCTATCCACATTAAATGTGCTAAATATTTCCGGATGCGATAAGTGGAGATCCGTGCCTCCAGGAATGGACGGCGGTGAGATTAGGCGAAAGTCAGAGTACTAGAGTGTAATAACGGAAAAAACGTAAGATACTCTCGTTATGAATCTGTGACAAATTTACAAAATCGAGACACGGTCTCTGACGAAATTTGCTAACCTTGTCAAACCGGAGCACCGGCTCTCACAATTTAATTTAAGTTATCCGCGGCGGAATGTGTTTTGCTCCACGTCCGGTTCGCGAAATCTTATGCACTGTGCGTCCTTATCACCCTTTAAATCATAACGGTCACAATTGACCGTCCCTTGAATCACGTTGTTTCCTTATATTTATTTTATTAGATTTTAGATTTATTTTATTATACGTTTATCGCACGCGAAGAACAAACTGGCCGGTCTTACTACCCGTGCGCTCGGCTGTTTCCAGATGATACGCACCGATATCGACACTCACCAAACCCCAGTCCCTCCGCTCCACCTAAGAGGTACTCCTCAGCACGTAAGTGGACTTAGAGTAACCTCCGGTTTCGATAGAGTGACCGTGATCGTGTTTAGTCAGTTTGCCAAATCGAACCGAGGCAAAATAGTAACGTGTACTGGTCCGGCCAGATTTCTCTGGATGGTAGCAGCTTACGCCTATTGCCTATGCCTCACAATAGCGAGTGGTACAATAACGAGACACCAGCAGGGCACACTTAGGTGATCCGAATGAGATCTCGATTGCCAAACGAAATTGTGAGGGTATAATGACTACGCTTACGGATTTCGTGATGTGATTCACGGAAATAGTAACAACAACCGGTCCGGCCGGAATTCCGGATGGACGTGGGTATTGCCTATTCGTGATGTTCTCCCGATCGATGTTCGCGTTATAATCCGCTCACAAGGGCGATAGGTAACAATAATGAGACACCAGCGGGGCACCCAGAGGTGATCCGAGTGGAATCTCAATTGCCCTAACGGAGTTGTGAGAGTATTTATACTACAGCAATTCGCGGATTTGGGTTGCGATCGCATAAACAGTAACATTAACCGGTCCGGCCGAAACTCGGATGACGTAGTTATTGCCTATCTGCGATTCGCTCACAAAAAACGAGAGGAAGCAATAACGAGACACCAGCGGGGCACACAGAGGTGATCCGAGTGGAGGCTCGATTGCCCTAACGGATTCGTGAGAGTATTTACTCAACCAATATTCGCGAATTTGTCTATATGTAACTACTCACAAAGGCGAGAGGAAGCAATAACGAGACACCAGCGGGGCACACAGAGGTGATCCGAGTGGAATCTCGATTGCCCTAACGAATTTGTGAGTGTATACTCGTATAAATCTTGAATCTATTTGACGCGACCGGTAAATATAATTAAACTGCGATCCGCTCACAAAAGCGAGAGGAAACAATAACGAGACACCAGCGGGGCACACAGAGGTGATCCGAGTGGAATCTCGATTGCCCTAACGAATTTGTGAGTGGATACCCGTATAAATCTTGAATTTATTTGACGCGACCGGTAAATATAATTAAAATGCGATCCGCTCACAAAAGCGAGAGGAAACAATAACGAGACACCAGCGGGGCACACAGAGGTGATCCGAATGGAATCTCGATTGCCCAAACGAATTTGTGAGTGTATAATCGTCTAATTTTAATAGGTCTAGCTCAACAGAAGCCTTTATGAAGGAAAAATCCGTTCCGTTCGGCGAATTTACGCTCAGTTTCTGAGAACGGCGCGCTTGTGTTTATTCCAAACCGACGCGTCGCTCTTTCTTACGCTCGTACTTTCACTGCGTAACACGCGGCATGCTCAAGGCAAGTTACAGAATTCGGATTCTTTTACAAATTTACGTTAAGCAGTGACTACTACGCGGTTACGTTATTACCGTATTGTGAATTACACGTTCTTTTGACTGTGCCACGACGCGGTTTGCAATCGCGACTCCTCGGTTTGAGGGGCGCACGTACCGAGGTTGGATCGTCGGTTTGTCGATTCCAACAGGCCGGTTTGGCCTCCCGAATACGCGCCGAGTTTCGTCGAACGGAACACTTCGCGGACGCGTGATTATTAGATCGCTTCCAGACGTAGAGTGATCTATCCACGATCCGCATCGACCTCCTTCGATCGCTATCGAAAGTGGGGATCGATGCGTACGCATACCTAATTAGTGGGGCGATCTCGCTGTCCTTTGTTAAGACAAGGACCGTGCACGATATCGTGGATCGCCGTGGTGGGATCGATATTTATTATCGATACACGGGAGCATCTATATGTGACCGACACGGTTACAAGGTATTTTCAATGATACACTGCATATTACGTTATATGGGAAGGTATTTTCAATGATACACTGCATATTACGTTATATTATAAGGTATTTTCAATGATACACTGCATATTACGTTATATTATAAGGTATTTTCAAAGATACAATACAAATTACGATATATTATAAGGTATTTTCAATGATACACTGCATATTACGTTATATTATAAGGTATTTTCAATGATACACTGCATATTACGGTATATCATAAGGTATTTTCAATGATACACTGCATATTAAGTTATATTATAAGGTATTTTCAATGATAAACTACTATATATTATAAGGTATTTTCAATGATACACTGCATATTACGTTATATTATAAGGTATTTTCAAAGATACAATACAAATTACGATATATTATAAGGTATTTTCAAAGATACACTGCATATTACGTTATATAGGAAGGTATTTTCAATGATACACTGCATATTACGTTATATTATAAGGTATTTTCAATGATACACTGCATATTACGTTATATTATAACGTATTTTCAATGATAAACTACTATATATTATAAGGTATTTTCAATGATAAACTACTATATATTATAAGGTATTTTCAATGATACACTACAAATTACGTTATATCATAAGGTATATTCAATGATACACTGCATATTAAGTTATATTATAAGGTATTTTCAATGATAAACTACTATATATTATAAGGTATTTTCAATGATACACTGCATATTACGATATATTATAAGGTATTTTCAATGATACACTGCATATTACGTTATATGGGAAGGTATTTTCAATGATACACTGCATATTACGTTATATTATAAGGTATTTTCATTGATACACTACAAATTACGATATATTATAAGGTATTTTCATGATACACTGCATATTACGTTATATTATAAGGTATTTTCAATGATACACTGCATATTACGTTTTATTATAAGGTATTTTCAATGATACACTGCATATTACGGTATATCATAAGGTATTTTCAATGATGGACTGCATATTACGATATATTATAAGGTATTTTCAATGATACACTGCATATTAGGTTTTATTAAAATCTATTTTCAATGATACACTGCATATTACGTTATATTATGAGGTATTTTCAATGATAGACTGCATATTACGTTATATTATAAGGTATTTTCAATGATACACTGCATATTACATTATATAATAAGGTATGTCCAATGATACACTGCATATTACGTTATATTATAAGGTATTTTCAATGATAGAATGCATGTTACGTTATATTATAATGTATTATCAATGATACACGGCATATTACATTACATTATAAGGTATTATCAATGATACACTGCATATTACGTTATAGTATAAGGAATTTTCAATGATTCACTGCATATTACGTTATATATAAGGTATTTTCAATGATACACTGCATATTACATTACATTATAAGGTATTTTCAATGATACACTGCATATTACGTTATATTATAAGGTATTTTCAAAGATACACTACAAATAACGATATATTATAAGGTATTTTCAATGATGCACTGCATATTACGTTATATTATAAGGTATTTTCATTGATAGACAAGAATTACCATATATTCTAAGGTATTTTCAATGATACACTGCATATTACGTAATATTATTAGGTATTTTCAATGATACACTAAAAAATTACGATATATTATAAGGTATTTCCAATGATACACTGCATATTACGTTATATTATAAGGTATTTTCAATGATACACTGCATATTACCTTATATTATAAGGTATTTTCAATGATACACTGCATATTACGTTATATTATAAGGTATTTTCAATGATACACTGCATATTACATTACATTATAAGGTATTTTCAATGATACACTGCATATTACGTTATATTATAAGGTATTTTCAATGATACACTGCATATTACGTTATATTATAAGGTATTTTCAATGATGCACTGCATATTACGTTATACTATAAGGTATTTTCAATGATAAACTACTATATATTATAAGGTATTTTCAATGATACACTGCATATTACATTACATTATAAGGTATTTTCAATGATACACTGCATATTACGTTATATTATAAGGTATTTTCAATGATACACTGCATATTACGTTATATTATAAGGTATTTTCAATGATGCACTGCATATTACGTTATACTATAAGGTATTTTCAATGATAAACTACTATATATTATAAGGTATGTCCAATGATACACTGCATATTACGTTATATTATAAGGTATTTTCAATGATAGAATGCATACTACGTTATATTATAAGGTATTTTCAATGATACACTGCATATTACATTACATTATATGGTATTTTCAATGATACACTGTATATTACGTTATATTATAAGGTTTTTTCAGTGATTCACTGAATATCACGCTATATTATAAGGTATTTTCAATGATAGACTGCATATTACGTTATATTATGAGGTATTTTCAATGATGGACTGCATATTACGATATATTATAAGGTATTTTCAATGATACACTGCATATTAGGTTTTATTAAAATCTATTTTCAATGATACACTGCATATTACGTTATATTATGAGGTATTTTCAATGATAGACTGCATATTACGTTATATTATAAGGTATTTTCAATGATACACTGCATATTACATTATATAATAAGGTATGTCCAATGATACACTGCATATTACGTTATATTATAAGGTATTTTCAATGATAGAATGCATGTTACGTTATATTATAATGTATTATCAATGATACACGGCATATTACATTACATTATAAGGTATTATCAATGATACACTGCATATTACGTTATAGTATAAGGAATTTTCAATGATTCACTGCATATTACGTTATATTATAAGGTATTTTCAATGATACACTGCATATTACATTACATTATAAGGTATTTTCAATGATACACTGCATATTACGTTATATTATAAGGTATTTTCAAAGATACACTACAAATAACGATATATTATAAGGTATTTTCAATGATGCACTGCATATTACGTTATATTATAAGGTATTTTCATTGATAGACAAGAATTACCATATATTCTAAGGTATTTTCAATGATACACTGCATATTACGTTATATTATTAGGTATTTTCAATGATACACTAAAAAATTACGATATATTATAAGGTATTTCCAATGATACACTGCATATTACGTTATATTATAAGGTATTTTCAATGATACACTGCATATTACCTTATATTATAAGGTATTTTCAATGATACACTGCATATTACGTTATATTATAAGGTATTTTCAATGATACACTGCATATTACATTACATTATAAGGTATTTTCAATGATACACTGCATATTACGTTATATTATAAGGTATTTTCAATGATGCACTGCATATTACGTTATACTATAAGGTATTTTCAATGATAAACTACTATATATTATAAGGTATTTTCAATGATACACTGCATATTACGTTATATTATAAGGTATTTTCAAAGATACACTACAAATAACGATATATTATAAGGTATTTTCAATTATACACTGCATATTACGTTATATGAGAAGGTATTTTCATTGATACACTACAAATTACGATATATTATAAGGTATTTTCAATGATACACTGCATATTACGTTATATGGGAAGGTATTTTCAATGATACACTGCATATTACGTTATATTATAAGGTATTTTCAATGATACACTACAAATTACGTTATATTATAACGTATTTTCAATGATAAACTACTATATATTATAAGGTATTTTCAATGATAAACTACTATATATTATAAGGTATTTTCAATGATACACTACAAATTACGTTATATCATAAGGTATATTCAATGATACACTGCATATTAAGTTATATTATAAGGTATTTTCAATGATAAACTACTATATATTATAAGGTATTTTCAATGATACACTGCATATTACGATATATTATAAGGTATTTTCAATGATACACTGCATATTACGTTATATGGGAAGGTATTTTCAATGATACACTGCATATTACGTTATATTATAAGGTATTTTCATTGATACACTACAAATTACGATATATTATAAGGTATTTTCAATGATACACTGCATATTACGTTATATTATAAGGTATTTTCAATGATACACTGCATATTACGGTATATCATAAGGTATTTTCAATGATACACTGCATATTACGGTATATCATAAGGTATTTTCAATGATGGACTGCATATTACGATATATTATAAGGTATTTTCAATGATACACTGCATATTAGGTTTTATTAAAATCTATTTTCAATGATACACTGCATATTACGTTATATTATGAGGTATTTTCAATGATAGACTGCATATTACGTTATATTATAAGGTATTTTCAATGATACACTGCATATTACGTTATATTATAAGGTATTTTCAAAGATACACTACAAATAACGATATATTATAAGGTATTTTCAATGATACACTGCATATTACGTTATATGAGAAGGTATTTTCATTGATACACTACAAATTACGATATATTATAAGGTATTTTCAATGATACACTGCATATTACGTTATATGGGAAGGTATTTTCAATGATACACTGCATATTACGTTATATTATAAGGTATTTTCATTGATACACTACAAATTACGATATATTATAAGGTATTTTCAATGATACACTGCATATTACGTTATATGGGAAGGTATTTTCAATGATACACTGCATATTACGTTATATTATAAGGTATTTTCAATGATACACTGCATATTACGTTATATTATAAGGTATTTTCAATGATGCACTGCATATTACGTTATACTATAAGGTATTTTCAATGATAAACTACTATATATTATAAGGTATGTCCAATGATACACTGCATATTACGTTATATTATAAGGTATTTTCAATGATAGAATGCATACTACGTTATATTATAAGGTATTTTCAATGATACACTGCATATTACATTACATTATATGGTATTTTCAATGATACACTGTATATTACGTTATATTATAAGGTTTTTTCAGTGATTCACTGAATATCACGCTATATTATAAGGTATTTTCAATGATAGACTGCATATTACGTTATATTATGAGGTATTTTCAATGATGGACTGCATATTACGATATATTATAAGGTATTTTCAATGATACACTGCATATTAGGTTTTATTAAAATCTATTTTCAATGATACACTGCATATTACGTTATATTATGAGTTATTTTCAATGATAGACTGCATATTACGTTATATTATAAGGTATTTTCAATGATACACTGCATATTACATTATATAATAAGGTATGTCCAATGATACACTGCATATTACGTTATATTATAAGGTATTTTCAATGATAGAATGCATGTTACGTTATATTATAATGTATTATCAATGATACACGGCATATTACATTACATTATAAGGTATTATCAATGATACACTGCATATTACGTTATAGTATAAGGAATTTTCAATGATTCACTGCATATTACGTTATATTATAAGGTATTTTCAATGATACACTGCATATTACATTACATTATAAGGTATTTTCAATGATACACTGCATATTACGTTATATTATAAGGTATTTTCAAAGATACACTACAAATAACGATATATTATAAGGTATTTTCAATGATGCACTGCATATTACGTTATACTATAAGGTATTTTCAATGATAAACTACTATATATTATAAGGTATTTTCAATGATACACTGCATATTACGTTATATTATAAGGTATTTTCAAAGATACACTACAAATAACGATATATTATAAGGTATTTTCAATTATACACTGCATATTACGTTATATGAGAAGGTATTTTCATTGATACACTACAAATTACGATATATTATAAGGTATTTTCAATGATACACTGCATATTACGTTATATGGGAAGGTATTTTCAATGATACACTGCATATTACGTTATATTATAAGGTATTTTCAATGATACACTACAAATTACGTTATATTATAACGTATTTTCAATGATAAACTACTATATATTATAAGGTATTTTCAATGATAAACTACTATATATTATAAGGTATTTTCAATGATACACTACAAATTACGTTATATCATAAGGTATATTCAATGATACACTGCATATTAAGTTATATTATAAGGTATTTTCAATGATAAACTACTATATATTATAAGGTATTTTCAATGATACACTGCATATTACGATATATTATAAGGTATTTTCAATGATACACTGCATATTACGTTATATGGGAAGGTATTTTCAATGATACACTGCATATTACGTTATATTATAAGGTATTTTCATTGATACACTACAAATTACGATATATTATAAGGTATTTTCAATGATACACTGCATATTACGTTATATTATAAGGTATTTTCAATGATGGACTGCATATTACGATATATTATAAGGTATTTTCAATGATACACTGCATATTAGGTTTTATTAAAATCTATTTTCAATGATACACTGCATATTACGTTATATTATGAGGTATTTTCAATGATAGACTGCATATTACGTTATATTATAAGGTATTTTCAATGATACACTGCATATTACGTTATATTATAAGGTATTTTCAAAGATACACTACAAATAACGATATATTATAAGGTATTTTCAATGATACACTGCATATTACGTTATATGAGAAGGTATTTTCATTGATACACTACAAATTACGATATATTATAAGGTATTTTCAATGATACACTGCATATTACGTTATATGGGAAGGTATTTTCAATGATACACTGCATATTACGTTATATTATAAGGTATTTTCATTGATACACTACAAATTACGATATATTATAAGGTATTTTCAATGATACACTGCATATTACGTTATATGGGAAGGTATTTTCAATGATACACTGCATATTACGTTATATTATAAGGTATTTTCAATGATACACTGCATATTACGTTATATTATAAGGTATTTTCAATGATACACTGCATATTACGGTATATCATAAGGTATTTTGAATGATACACTGCATATTAAGTTATATTATAAGGTATTTTCAATGATAAACTACTATATATTATAAGGTATTTTCAATGATACACTGCATATTACGTTATATTATAAGGTATTTTCAAAGATACAATACAAATTACGATATATTATAAGGTATTTTCAATGATACACTGCATATTACGTTATATTATAAGGTATTTTCAATGATACACTGCATATTACGGTATATCATAAGGTATTTTCAATGATACACTGCATATTAAGTTATATTATAAGGTATTTTCAATGATAAACTACTATATATTATAAGGTATTTTCAATGATACACTGCATATTACGTTATATTATAAGGTATTTTCAAAGATACAATACAAATTACGATATATTATAAGGTATTTTCAAAGATACACTGCATATTACGTTATATGGGAAGGTATTTTCAATGATACACTGCATATTACGTTATATTATAAGGTATTTTCAATGATACACTGCATATTACGTTATATTATAACGTATTTTCAATGATAAACTACTATATATTATAAGGTATTTTCAATGATAAACTACTATATATTATAAGGTATTTTCAATGATACACTACAAATTACGTTATATCATAAGGTATATTCAATGATACACTGCATATTAAGTTATATTATAAGGTATTTTCAATGATAAACTACTATATATTATAAGGTATTTTCAATGATACACTGCATATTACGATATATTATAAGGTATTTTCAATGATACACTGCATATTACGTTATATGGGAAGGTATTTTCAATGATACACTACAAATTACGATATATTATAAGGTATTTTCAATGATACACTGCATATTACGTTATATTATAAGGTATTTTCAATGATACACTGCATATTACGGTATATCATAAGGTATTTTCAATGATACACTGCATATTACGGTATATCATAAGGTATTTTCAATGATGGACTGCATATTACGATATATTATAAGGTATTTTCAATGATACACTGCATATTAGGATTTATTAAAATCTATTTTCAATGATACACTGCATATTACGTTATATTATGAGGTATTTTCAATGATAGACTGCATATTACGTTATATTATAAGGTATTTTCAATGATACACTGCATATTACATTATATAATAAGGTATGTCCAATGATACACTGCATATTACGTTATATTATAAGGTATTTTCAATGATAGAATGCATGTTACGTTATATTATAATGTATTATCAATGATACACGGCATATTACATTACATTATAAGGTATTACCAATGATACACTGCATATTACGTTATAGTATAAGGAATTTTCAATGATTCACTGCATATTACGTTATATTATAAGGTATTTTCAATGATACACTGCATATTACATTACATTATAAGGTATTTTCAATGATACACTGCATATTACGTTATATTATAAGGTATTTTCAATGATACACTGCATATTACGTTATATTATAAGGTATTTTCAATGATGCACTGCATATTACGTTATACTATAAGGTATTTTCAATGATAAACTACTATATATTATAAGGTATTTTCAATGATACACTGCATATTACGTTATATTATAAGGTATTTTCAATGATACACTGCATATTACGTTATATGAGAAGGTATTTTCATTGATACACTACAAATTACGATATATTATAAGGTATTTTCAATGATACACTGCATATTACGTTATATGGGAAGGTATTTTCAATGACACACTGCATATTACGTTATATTATAAGGTATTTTCATTGATACACTACAAATTACGATATATTATAAGGTATTTTCAATGATACACTGCATATTACGTTATATGGGAAGGTATTTTCAATGATACACTGCATATTACGTTATATTATAAGGTATTTTCAATGATACACTGCATATTACGTTATATTATAAGGTATTTTCAATGATACACTGCATATTACGGTATATCATAAGGTATTTTGAATGATACACTGCATATTAAGTTATATTATAAGGTATTTTCAATGATAAACTACTATATATTATAAGGTATTTTCAATGATACACTGCATATTACGTTATATTATAAGGTATTTTCAAAGATACAATACAAATTACGATATATATTATAAGGTATTTTCAATGATACACTGCATATTACGTTATATTATAAGGTATTTTCAATGATACACTGCATATTACGGTATATCATAAGGTATTTTCAATGATACACTGCATATTAAGTTATATTATAAGTTATTTTCAATGATAAACTACTATATATTATAAGGTATTTTCAATGATACACTGCATATTACGTTATATTATAAGGTATTTTCAAAGATACAATACAAATTACGATATATTATAAGGTATTTTCAAAGATACACTGCATATTACGTTATATGGGAAGGTATTTTCAATGATACACTGCATATTACGTTATATTATAAGGTATTTTCAATGATACACTGCATATTACGTTATATTATAACGTATTTTCAATGATAAACTACTATATATTATAAGGTATTTTCAATGATAAACTACTATATATTATAAGGTATTTTCAATGATACACTACAAATTACGTTATATCATAAGGTATATTCAATGATACACTGCATATTAAGTTATATTATAAGGTATTTTCAATGATAAACTACTATATATTATAAGGTATTTTCAATGATACACTGCATATTACGTTATATTATAAGGTATTTTCATTGATAGACAAGAATTACCATATATTCTAAGGTATTTTCAATGATACACTGCATATTACGTTATATTATTAGGTATTTTCAATGATACACTAAAAAATTACGATATATTATAAGGTATTTCCAATGATACACTGCATATTACGTTATATTATAAGGTATTTTCAATGATACACTGCATATTACCTTATATTATAAGGTATTTTCAATGATACACTGCATTTTACGTTATATTATAAGGTATTTTCAATGATACACCGCATATTACATTACATTATAAGGTATTTTCAATGATACACTGCATATTACGTTATATTATAAGGTATTTTCAATGATGCACTGCATATTACGTTATACTATAAGGTATTTTCAATGATAAACTACTATATATTATAAGGTATTTTCAATGATAAACTACAATATATTATAAGGTATTTTCAATGATACACTGCATATTAAGTTATATTATAAGGTATTTTCAAAGATACACTACAAATAACGATATATTATAAGGTATTTTCAATGATACACTGCATATTACGTTATATGAGAAGGTATTTTCATTGATACACTACAAATTACGATATATTATAAGGTATTTTCAAAGATACACTGCATATTACGTTATATGGGAAGGTATTTTCAATGATACAGTGCATATTACGTTATATTATAAGGTATTTTCAATGATACACTGCATATTAAGTTATATTATAAGGTATTTTCAATGATAAACTACTATATATTATAAGGTATTTTCAATGATACACTGCATATTACGTTATATTATAAGGTAGTTTCAATGATACACTGCATATTACGTTATATTATAAGGTATTTTCAATGATACACTGCATATTACGTTATATGGGAAGGTATTTTCAATGATACACTGCATATTACGTTATATTATAAGGTATTTTCAATGATACACTGCATATTACGTTATATTATAAGGTATTTTCAATGATACACTACAAATTACGATATATTGTAAGGTATTTTCAATGATAAACTGCATATTACGTTATATGGGAAGGTATTTTCAATGATACACTGCATATTACGTTATTTTATAAGGTATTTTCAATGATACACTGCATTTTACGTTATATTATAAGGTATTTTCAATGATAAACTACAATATATTATATGGTATTTTCAATGATACACTGCATATTACGTTATATTATAAGGTATTTTCAATGATAAACTACATATTACGACATATTATAAAGTATTTTCTATGATACACTGCATATTACGTTATATTATAAGGTAGTTTCAATGATACACTGCATATTACGTTATATTATAAGGTATTTTCAATGATACACTGCATATTACGTTATATGGGAAGGTATTTTCAATGATACACTGCATATTACGTTATATTATAAGGTATTTACAATGATACACTGCATATTACGTTATATTATAAGGTATTTTCAATGATACACTGCATATTACGTTATATTATAAGGTATTTTCATTGATAGACTAGAATTACCATATATTCTAAGGTATTTTCAATGATACACTGCATATTACGTTATATCATAAGGTATTTTCAATGATACACTGCATATTAAGTTATATCATAAGGTATTTTCAATGATAAACTGCTATATATTATAAGGTATTTTCAATGATACACTGCATATTACGTTATATTATAAGGTATTTTCATTGATACACTACAAATTACGATATATTGTAAGGTATTTTCAATGATACACTGCATATTACGTTATATTATAAGGTATTTTCAATGATAAACTACATATTACGACATATTATAAAGTATTTTCTATGATACACTGCATATTACGTTATATTATAAGGTAGTTTCAATGATACACTGCATATTACGTTATATTATAAGGTATTTTCAATGATACACTGCATATTACGTTATATTATAAGGTATTCTCAATGATACACTACAAATTACGATATATTATAAGGTATTTTCAATGATACACTGCATATTACGTTATATCATAAGGTATTTTCAATGATACACTGCATATTAAGTTATATTAAAAGGTATTTTCAATGATAAACTGCTATATATTATAAGGTATTTTCAATGATACACTGCATATTACGTTATATTATAAGGTATTTTCAATGATAAACTACAATATATTATATGGTATTTTCAATGATACACTGCATATTACGTTATATTATAAGGTATTTTCAATGATAAACTACATATTACGACATATTATAAAGTATTTTCTATGATACACTGCATATTACGTTATATTATAAGGTAGTTTCAATGATACACTGCATATTACGTTATATTATAAGGTATTTTCAATGATACACTGCATATTACGTTATATGGGAAGGTATTTTCAATGATACACTGCATATTACGTTATATTATAAGGTATTTTCAATGATACACTGCATATTACGTTATATTATAAGGTATTTTCAATGATACACTACAAATTACGATATATTATAAGGTATTTTCAATGATACACTGCATATTACGTTATATTATAAGGTATTTTCATTGATAGACTAGAATTACCATATATTCTAAGGTATTTTCAATGATACACTGCATATTACGTTATATCATAAGGTATTTTCAATGATACACTGCATATTAAGTTATATCATAAGGTATTTTCAATGATAAACTGCTATATATTATAAGGTATTTTCAATGATACACTGCATATTACGTTATATTATAAGGTATTTTCATTGATACACTACAAATTACGATATATTGTAAGGTATTTTCAATGATACACTGCATATTACGTTATATTATAAGGTATTTTCAATGATAAACTACATATTACGACATATTATAAAGTATTTTCTATGATACACTGCATATTACGTTATATTATAAGGTAGTTTCAATGATACACTGCATATTACGTTATATTATAAGGTATTTTCAATGATACACTGCATATTACGTTATATTATAAGGTATTCTCAATGATACACTACAAATTACGATATATTATAAGGTATTTTCAATGATACACTGCATATTACGTTATATCATAAGGTATTTTCAATGATACACTGCATATTAAGTTATATTAAAAGGTATTTTCAATGATAAACTGCTATATATTATAAGGTATTTTCAATGATACACTGCATATTACGTTATATTATAAGGTATTTTCATTGATACACTACAAATTACGATATATTGTAAGGTATTTTCAATGATAAACTGCATATTACGTTATATGGGAAGGTATTTTCAATGAAACACTGCATATTACGTTATATTATAAGGTATTTTCAATGATACACTGCATATTACGTTATATTATAAGGTATTCTCAATGATACACTACAAATTACGATATATTATAAGGTATTTTCAATGATACACTACAAATTACGATATATTATAAGGTATTTTCAATGATACCCTGCATATTACGTTATATTATAAGGTATTTTCAATGATACACTGCATATTACGTTATATTATAAGGTATTTTCAATGATACACTGCATATTACGGTATATCCTAAGGTATTTTCAATGATACACTGCATATTAAGTTATATTATAAGGTATTTTCAATGATAAACTACTATATATTATGAGGTATTTTCAATGATAAACTACTATATATTATAAGGTATTTTCAATGATACACTGCATATTACGTTATATTATAAGGTATTTTCAAAGATACAATACAAATTACGATATATTATAAGGTATTTTCAAAGATACACTGCATATTACGTTATATGGGAAGGTATTTTCAATGATACACTGCATATTACGTTATATTATAAGGTATTTTCAATGATACACTGCATATTACGTTAAATTATAAGGTATTTTCAATGATACACTGCATATTACGTTATATTATAAGGTATTTTCAATGATACACTGCATATTACGATATATTATAAGGTATTTTCAATGATGCACTGCATTTTACGTTATATTATAAGGTATTTTCATTGATAGACAAGAATTACCATATATTCTAAGGTATTTTCAATGATACACTGCATATTACGTTATATTATTAGGTATTTTCAATGATACACTAAAAAATTACGATATATTATAAGGTATTTGCAATGATACACTGCATATTACGTTATACTATATGGTATTTTCAATGATACACTGCATATTAAGTTATATTATAAGGTATTTTCAATGATAAACTACTATATATTATAAGGTATTTTCAATTATACACTCCATATTACGTTATATTATAAGGTATTTTCAATGATACACTGCATATTACGTTAAATTATAAGGTATTTTCAATGATACACTGCATATTACGTTATATTATAAGGTATTTTCAATGATACACAGCATATTATGTTATATTATAAGGTATTTTCAATGATAAACTACTATATATTATAAGGTATTTTCAATGATAAACTACTATATATTATAAGGTATTTTCAATGATACACTACAAATTACGTTATATCATAAGGTATATTCAATGATACACTGCATATTAAGTTATATTATAAGGTATTTTCAATGATAAACTACTATATATTATAAGGTATTTTCAATGATACACTGCATATTACGTTATATTATAAGGTATTTTCAATGATACACTACAAATTACGATATATTATAAGGTATTTTCAATGATACACTGCATATTACGTTATATTATAAGGTATTTTCATTGATAGACTAGAATTACCATATATTCTAAGGTATTTTCAATGATACACTGCATATTACGTTATATCATAAGGTATTTTCAATGATACACTGCATATTAAGTTATATTAAAAGGTATTTTCAATGATAAACTGCTATATATTATAAGGTATTTTCAATGATACACTGCATATTACGTTATATGGGAAGGTATTTTCAATGATACACTGCTGATTACGTTATATTATAAGGTATTTTCAATGATACACTGCATATTACGTTATATTATAAGGTATTCTCAATGATACACTACAAATTACGATATATTATAAGGTATTTTCAATGATACACTGCATATTACGTTATATCATAAGGTATTTTCAATGATACACTGCATATTACGTTATATGGGAAGGTATTTTCAATGATACACTGCATATTACGTTATATTATAAGGTATTTTCAATGATACACTGTATATTACGTTATATTATATGGTATTTTCAATGATACACTGCATATTACGGTATATCATAAGGTATTTTCAATGATACACTGCATATTAAGTTATATTATAAGGTATTTTCAATGATAAACTACTATATATTATAAGGTATTTACAATGATACACTGCATATTACGTTATATTATAAGGTATTTTCAAAGATACAATACAAATTACGATATATTATAAGGTATTTTCAAAGATACACTGCATATTACGTTATATGGGAAGGTATTTTCAATGATACACTGCATATTACGTTATATTATAAGGTATTTTCAATGATACACTGCATATTACGTTAAATTATAAGGTATTTTCAATGATACACTGCATATTACGTTATATTATAAGGTATTTTCAATGATACACTGCATATTACGATATATTATAAGGTATTTTCAATGATGCACTGCATTTTACGTTATATTATAAGGTATTTTCATTGATAGACAAGAATTACCATATATTCTAAGGTATTTTCAATGATACACTGCATATTACGTTATATTATTAGGTATTTTCAATGATACACTAAAAAATTACGATATATTATAAGGTATTTGCAATGATACACTGCATATTACGTTATACTATATGGTATTTTCAATGATACACTGCATATTAAGTTATATTATAAGGTATTTTCAATGATAAACTACTATATATTATAAGGTATTTTCAATTATACACTGCATATTACGTTATATTATAAGGTATTTTCAATGATACACTGCATATTACGTTAAATTATAAGGTATTTTCAATGATACACTGCATATTACGTTATATTATAAGGTATTTTCAATGATACACAGCATATTATGTTATATTATAAGGTATTTTCAATGATAAACTACTATATATTATAAGGTATTTTCAATGATACACTACAAATTACGTTATATCATAAGGTATATTCAATGATACACTGCATATTAAGTTATATTATAAGGTATTTTCAATGATAAACTACTATATATTATCAGGTATTTTCAATGATACACTGCATATTACGTTATATTATAAGGTATTTTCAATGATACACTACAAATTACGATATATTATAAGGTATTTTCAATGATACACTGCATATTACGTTATATTATAAGGTATTTTCATTGATAGACTAGAATTACCATATATTCTAAGGTATTTTCAATGATACACTGCATATTACGTTATATCATAAGGTATTTTCAATGATACACTGCATATTAAGTTATATTAAAAGGTATTTTCAATGATAAACTGCTATATATTATAAGGTATTTTCAATGATACACTGCATATTACGTTATATTATAAGGTATTTTCATTGATACACTACAAATTACGATATATTGTAAGGTATTTTCAATGATAAACTGCATATTACGTTATATGGGAAGGTATTTTCAATGATACACTGCATATTACGTTATATTATAAGGTATTTTCAATGATACACTGCATATTACGTTAAATTATAAGGTATTTTCAATGATACACTGCATATTACGTAATATTATAAGGTATTTTCAATGATACACTGCATATTACGATATATTATAAGGTATTTTCAATGATACACTGCATATTACGTTATATTATAAGGTATTTTCATTGATAGACAAGAATTACCATATATTCTAAGGTATTTTCAATGATACACTGCATATTACGTTATATTATTAGGTATTTTCAATGATACACTAAAAAATTACGATATATTATAAGGTATTTGCAATGATACACTGCATATTACGTTATACTATAAGGTATTTTCAATGATACACTGCATATTAAGTTATATTATAAGGTATTTTCAATGATAAACTACTATATATTATAAGGTATTTTCAATGATACACAGCATATTATGTTATATTATAAGGTATTTTCAATGATAAACTACTATATATTATAAGGTATTTTCAATGATACACTACAAATTACGTTATATCATAAGGTATATTCAATGATACACTGCATATTAAGTTATATTATAAGGTATTTTCAATGATAAACTACTATATATTATAAGGTATTTTCAATGATAAACTACTATATATTATAAGGTATTTTCAATGATACACTGCATATTACGTTATATCATAAGGTATTTTCAATGATACACTGCATATTACGTTATATGGGAAGGTATTTTCAATGATACACTGCATATTACGTTATATTATAAGGTATTTTCAATGATACACTGTATATTACGTTATATTATATGGTATTTTCAATGATACACTGCATATTACGGTATATCATAAGGTATTTTCAATGATACACTGCATATTAAGTTATATTATAAGGTATTTTCAATGATAAACTACTATATATTATAAGGTATTTACAATGATACACTGCATATTACGTTATATTATAAGGTATTTTCAAAGATACAATACAAATTACGATATATTATAAGGTATTTTCAAAGATACACTACAAATTACGATATATTATAAGGTATTTTCAATGATACACTGCATATTACGTTATATTATAAGGTATTTTCATTGATAGACTAGAATTACCATATATTCTAAGGTATTTTCAATGATACACTGCATATTACGTTATATCATAAGGTATTTTCAATGATACACTGCATATTAAGTTATATTAAAAGGTATTTTCAATGATAAACTGCTATATATTATAAGGTATTTTCAATGATACACTGTATATTACGTTATATTATATGGTATTTTCAATGATACACTGCATATTACGGTATATCATAAGGTATTTTCAATGATACACTGCATATTAAGTTATATTATAAGGTATTTTCAATGATAAACTACTATATATTATAAGGTATTTACAATGATACACTGCATATTACGTTATATTATAAGGTATTTTCAAAGATACAATACAAATTACGATATATTATAAGGTATTTTCAAAGATACACTGCATATTACGTTATATGGGAAGGTATTTTCAATGATACACTGCATATTACGTTATATTATAAGGTATTTTCAATGATACACTGCATATTACGTTAAATTATAAGGTATTTTCAATGATACACTGCATATTACGTTATATTATAAGGTATTTTCAATGATACACTGCATATTACGATATATTATAAGGTATTTTCAATGATGCACTGCATTTTACGTTATATTATAAGGTATTTTCATTGATAGACAAGAATTACCATATATTCTAAGGTATTTTCAATGATACACTGCATATTACGTTATATTATTAGGTATTTTCAATGATACACTAAAAAATTACGATATATTATAAGGTATTTGCAATGATACACTGCATATTACGTTATACTATATGGTATTTTCAATGATACACTGCATATTAAGTTATATTATAAGGTATTTTCAATGATAAACTACTATATATTATAAGGTATTTTCAATTATACACTGCATATTACGTTATATTATAAGGTATTTTCAATGATACACTGCATATTACGTTAAATTATAAGGTATTTTCAATGATACACTGCATATTACGTTATATTATAAGGTATTTTCAATGATACACAGCATATTATGTTATATTATAAGGTATTTTCAATGATAAACTACTATATATTATAAGGTATTTTCAATGATACACTACAAATTACGTTATATCATAAGGTATATTCAATGATACACTGCATATTAAGTTATATTATAAGGTATTTTCAATGATAAACTACTATATATTATCAGGTATTTTCAATGATACACTGCATATTACGTTATATTATAAGGTATTTTCAATGATACACTACAAATTACGATATATTATAAGGTATTTTCAATGATACACTGCATATTACGTTATATTATAAGGTATTTTCATTGATAGACTAGAATTACCATATATTCTAAGGTATTTTCAATGATACACTGCATATTACGTTATATCATAAGGTATTTTCAATGATACACTGCATATTAAGTTATATTAAAAGGTATTTTCAATGATAAACTGCTATATATTATAAGGTATTTTCAATGATACACTGCATATTACGTTATATTATAAGGTATTTTCATTGATACACTACAAATTACGATATATTGTAAGGTATTTTCAATGATAAACTGCATATTACGTTATATGGGAAGGTATTTTCAATGATACACTGCATATTACGTTATATTATAAGGTATTTTCAATGATACACTGCATATTACGTTAAATTATAAGGTATTTTCAATGATACACTGCATATTACGTAATATTATAAGGTATTTTCAATGATACACTGCATATTACGATATATTATAAGGTATTTTCAATGATGCACTGCATTTTACGTTATATTATAAGGTATTTTCATTGATAGACAAGAATTACCATATATTCTAAGGTATTTTCAATGATACACTGCATATTACGTTATATTATTAGGTATTTTCAATGATACACTAAAAAATTACGATATATTATAAGGTATTTGCAATGATACACTGCATATTACGTTATACTATAAGGTATTTTCAATGATACACTGCATATTAAGTTATATTATAAGGTATTTTCAATGATAAACTACTATATATTATAAGGTATTTTCAATGATACACAGCATATTATGTTATATTATAAGGTATTTTCAATGATAAACTACTATATATTATAAGGTATTTTCAATGATACACTACAAATTACGTTATATCATAAGGTATATTCAATGATACACTGCATATTAAGTTATATTATAAGGTATTTTCAATGATAAACTACTATATATTATAAGGTATTTTCAATGATAAACTACTATATATTATAAGGTATTTTCAATGATAAACTACTATATATTATAAGGTATTTTCAATGATACACTGCATATTACGTTATATTATAAGGTATTTTCAATGATACACTGCATATTACGTTATATGGGAAGGTATTTTCAATGATACACTGCATATTACGTTATATTATAAGGTATTTTCAATGATACACTGCATATTACGTTATATGGGAAGGTATTTTCAATGATACACTACAAATTACGATATATTATAAGGTATTTTCAATGATACAATACAAATTACGATATATTATAAGGTATTTTCAATGATACACTACAAATTACGATATATTATAAGGTATTTTCAATGATACACTGCATATTACGTTATATTATAAGGTATTTTCAATGATACACTGCATATTACGTTATATTATAAGGTATTCTCAATGATACACTACAAATTACGATATATTATAAGGTATTTTCAATGATACACTGCATATTACGTTATATTATAAGGTATTTTCATTGATAGACTAGAATTACCATATATTCTAAGGTATTTTCAATGATACACTACAAATTACGATATATTATAAGGTATTTTCAATGATACCCTGCATATTACGTTATATTATAAGGTATTTTCAATGATACACTGCATATTACGTTATATTATAAGGTATTTTCAATGATACACTGCATATTACGGTATATCCTAAGGTATTTTCAATGATACACTGCATATTAAGTTATATTATAAGGTATTTTCAATGATAAACTACTATATATTATGAGGTATTTTCAATGATAAACTACTATATATTATAAGGTATTTTCAATGATACACTGCATATTACGTTATATTATAAGGTATTTTCAAAGATACAATACAAATTACGATATATTGTAAGGTATTTTCAAAGATACACTGCATATTACGTTATATGGGAAGGTATTTTCAATGATACACTGCATATTACGTTATATTATAAGGTATTTTCAATGATACACTGCATATTACGTTAAATTATAAGGTATTTTCAATGATACACTGCATATTACGTTATATTATAACGTATTTTCAATGATAAACTACTATATATTATAAGGTATTTTCAATGATAAACTACTATATATTATAAGGTATTTTCAATGATACACTGCATATTACGTTATATTTTAAGGTATTTTCAATGATACACTGCATATTACGTTATATTATGAGGTATTTTCAATGATGGACTGCATATTACGTTATATTATAAGGTATTTTCAATGATACACTGCATATTACATTATATAATAAGGTATGTCCAATGATACACTGCATATTACGTTATATTATAAGGTATTTTCAATGATAGAATGCATACTACGTTATATTATAAGGTATTTTCAATGATACACTGCATATTACATTACATTATAAGGTATTTTCAATGATACACTGTATATTACGTTATATTATAAGGTTTTTTCAGTGATTCACTGAATATCACGCTATATTATAAGGTATTTTCAATGATAGACTGCATATTACGTTATATTATAAGGTATTTTCAATGATACACTGCATATTACGTTATATTATAAGGTATTTTCAATGATACACTGCATATTACGTTATATTATAAGGTATTTTCATTGATAGACAAGAATTACCATATATTCTAAGGTACTTTCAATGATACACTGCATATTACGTTATATTATTAGGTATTTTCAATGATACACTAAAAAATTACGATATATTATAAGGTATTTCCAATGATACACTGCATATTACGTTATATTATAAGGTATTTTCAATGATGCACTGCATATTACCTTACATTATAAGGTATTTTCAATGATACACTGCATATTACGTTATATTATAAGGTATTTTCAATGATACACTGCATATTACATTACATTATAAGGTATTGTCAATGATACACTGCATATTACGATATATTATAAGGTATTTTCAATGATACACTGCATATTACATTACATTATAAGGTATTTTCAATGATGCACTGCATATTACGTTATACTATAAGGTATTTTCAATGATAAACTACTATATATTATAAGGTATTTTCAATGATAAACTACAATATATTATAAGGTATTTTCAATGATACACTGCATATTACGTTATATTATAAGGTATTTTCAAAGATACACTACAAATAACGATATATTATAAGGTATTTTCAATGATACATTGCATATTACGTTATATGAGAAGGTATTTTCATTGATACACTACAAATTACGATATATTATAAGGTATTTTCAATGATACACTGCATATTACGTTATATGGGAAGGTATTTTCAATGATACACTGCATATTACGTTATATTATAAGGTATTTTCAATGATACACTGCATATTACGTTATATTATAAGGTATTTTCAATGATACACTGCATATTACGGTATATCATAAGGTATTTTGAATGATACACTGCATATTAAGTTATATTATAAGGTATTTTCAATGATAAACTACTATATATTATAAGGTATTTTCAATGATACACTGCATATTACGTTATATTATAAGGTATTTTCAAAGATACAATACAAATTACGATATATTATAAGGTATTTTCAATGATACACTGCATATTACGTTATATTATAAGGTATTTTCAATGATACACTGCATATTACGTTATATTATAAGGTATTTTCAATGATACACTGCATATTACGGTATATCCTAAGGTATTTTCAATGATACACTGCATATTAAGTTATATTATAAGGTATTTTCAATGATAAACTACTATATATTATGAGGTATTTTCAATGATAAACTACTATATATTATAAGGTATTTTCAATGATACACTGCATATTACGTTATATTATAAGGTATTTTCAAAGATACAATACAAATTACGATATATTGTAAGGTATTTTCAAAGATACACTGCATATTACGTTATATGGGAAGGTATTTTCAATGATACACTGCATATTACGTTATATTATAAGGTATTTTCAATGATACACTGCATATTACGTTAAATTATAAGGTATTTTCAATGATACACTGCATATTACGTTATATTATAACGTATTTTCAATGATAAACTACTATATATTATAAGGTATTTTCAATGATAAACTACTATATATTATAAGGTATTTTCAATGATACACTGCATATTACGTTATATTATAAGGTATTTTCAATGATACACTGCATATGACGTTATATTATGAGGTATTTTCAATGATGGACTGCATATTACGTTATATTATAAGGTATTTTCAATGATACACTGCATATTACATTATATAATAAGGTATGTCCAATGATACACTGCATATTACGTTATATTATAAGGTATTTTCAATGATAGAATGCATACTACGTTATATTATAAGGTATTTTCAATGATACACTGCATATTACATTACATTATATGGTATTTTCAATGATACACTGTATATTACGTTATATTATAAGGTTTTTTCAGTGATTCACTGAATATCACGCTATATTATAAGGTATTTTCAATGATAGACTGCATATTACGTTATATTATAAGGTATTTTCAATGATACACTGCATATTACGTTATATTATAAGGTATTTTCAATGATACACTGCATATTACGTTATATTATAAGGTATTTTCATTGATAGACAAGAATTACCATATATTCTAAGGTACTTTCAATGATACACTGCATATTACGTTATATTATTAGGTATTTTCAATGATACACTAAAAAATTACGATATATTATAAGGTATTTCCAATGATACACTGCATATTACGTTATATTATAAGGTATTTTCAATGATGCACTGCATATTACCTTACATTATAAGGTATTTTCAATGATACACTGCATATTACGTTATATTATAAGGTATTTTCAATGATACACTGCATATTACATTACATTATAAGGTATTGTCAATGATACACTGCATATTACGATATATTATAATATATTTTCAATGATACACTGCATATTACCTTACATTATAAGGTATTTTCAATGATGCACTGCATATTACGTTATACTATAAGGTATTTTCAATGATAAACTACTATATATTATGAGGTATTTTCAATGATAAACTACAATATATTATAAGGTATTTTCAATGATACACTGCATATTACGTTATATTATAAGGTATTTTCAAAGATACACTACAAATAACGATATATTATAAGGTATTTTCAATGATACATTGCATATTACGTTATATGAGAAGGTATTTTCATTGATACACTACAAATTACGATATATTATAAGGTATTTTCAATGATACACTGCATATTACGTTATATGGGAAGGTATTTTCAATGATACACTGCATATTACGTTATATTATAAGGTATTTTCAATGATACACTGCATATTACGTTATATTATAAGGTATTTTCAATGATACACTGCATATTACGGTATATCATAAGGTATTTTGAATGATACACTGCATATTAAGTTATATTATAAGGTATTTTCAATGATAAACTACTATATATTATAAGGTATTTTCAATGATACACTGCATATTACGTTATATTATAAGGTATTTTCAAAGATACAATACAAATTACGATATATTATAAGGTATTTTCAATGATACCCTGCATATTACGTTATATTATAAGGTATTTTCAATGATACACTGCATATTACGTTATATTATAAGGTATTTTCAATGATACACTGCATATTACGGTATATCCTAAGGTATTTTCAATGATACACTGCATATTAAGTTATATTATAAGGTATTTTCAATGATAAACTACTATATATTATGAGGTATTTTCAATGATAAACTACTATATATTATAAGGTATTTTCAATGATACACTGCATATTACGTTATATTATAAGGTATTTTCAAAGATACAATACAAATTACGATATATTGTAAGGTATTTTCAAAGATACACTGCATATTACGTTATATGGGAAGGTATTTTCAATGATACACTGCATATTACGTTATATTATAAGGTATTTTCAATGATACACTGCATATTACGTTAAATTATAAGGTATTTTCAATGATACACTGCATATTACGTTATATTATAACGTATTTTCAATGATAAACTACTATATATTATAAGGTATTTTCAATGATAAACTACTATATATTATAAGGTATTTTCAATGATACACTGCACATTACGTTATATTTTAAGGTATTTTCAATGATACACTGCATATTACGTTATATTATGAGGTATTTTCAATGATGGACTGCATATTACGTTATATTATAAGGTATTTTCAATGATACACTGCATATTACATTATATAATAAGGTATGTCCAATGATACACTGCATATTACGTTATATTATAAGGTATTTTCAATGATAGAATGCATACTACGTTATATTATAAGGTATTTTCAATGATACACTGCATATTACATTACATTATAAGGTATTTTCAATGATACACTGTATATTACGTTATATTATAAGGTTTTTTCAGTGATTCACTGAATATCACGCTATATTATAAGGTATTTTCAATGATAGACTGCATATTACGTTATATTATAAGGTATTTTCAATGATACACTGCATATTACGTTATATTATAAGGTATTTTCAATGATACACTGCATATTACGTTATATTATAAGGTATTTTCATTGATAGACAAGAATTACCATATATTCTAAGGTACTTTCAATGATACACTGCATATTACGTTATATTATTAGGTATTTTCAATGATACACTAAAAAATTACGATATATTATAAGGTATTTCCAATGATACACTGCATATTACGTTATATTATAAGGTATTTTCAATGATGCACTGCATATTACCTTACATTATAAGGTATTTTCAATGATACACTGCATATTACGTTATATTATAAGGTATTTTCAATGATACACTGCATATTACATTACATTATAAGGTATTGTCAATGATACACTGCATATTACGATATATTATAAGGTATTTTCAATGATACACTGCATATTACGTTACATTATAAGGTATTTTCAATGATGCACTGCATATTACGTTATACTATAAGGTATTTTCAATGATAAACTACTATATATTATAAGGTATTTTCAATGATAAACTACAATATATTATAAGGTATTTTCAATGATACACTGCATATTACGTTATATTATAAGGTATTTTCAAAGATACACTACAAATAACGATATATTATAAGGTATTTTCAATGATACATTGCATATTACGTTATATGAGAAGGTATTTTCATTGATACACTACAAATTACGATATATTATAAGGTATTTTCAATGATACACTGCATATTACGTTATATGGGAAGGTATTTTCAATGATACACTGCATATTACGTTATATTATAAGGTATTTTCAATGATACACTGCATATTACGTTATATTATAAGGTATTTTCAATGATACACTGCATATTACGGTATATCATAAGGTATTTTGAATGATACACTGCATATTAAGTTATATTATAAGGTATTTTCAATGATAAACTACTATATATTATAAGGTATTTTCAATGATACACTGCATATTACGTTATATTATAAGGTATTTTCAAAGATACAATACAAATTACGATATATTATAAGGTATTTTCAAAGATACACTGCATATTACGTTATATGGGAAGGTATTTTCAATGATACACTGCATATTACGTTATATTATAAGGTATTTTCAATGATACACTGCATATTACGTTAAATTATAAGGTATTTTCAATGATACACTGCATATTACGTTATATTATAAGGTATTTTCAATGATACACTGCATATTACGATATATTATAAGGTATTTTCAATGATGCACTGCATTTTACGTTATATTATAAGGTATTTTCATTGATAGACAAGAATTACCATATATTCTAAGGTATTTTCAATGATACACTGCATATTACGTTATATTATTAGGTATTTTCAATGATACACTAAAAAATTACGATATATTATAAGGTATTTGCAATGATACACTGCATATTACGTTATACTATAAGGTATTTTCAATGATACACTGCATATTAAGTTATATTATAAGGTATTTTCAATGATGCACTGCATATTACGTTATACTCTGAGGTATTTTCAATGATACACTACAAATTACGATATATTATAAGGTATTTTCAATGATACACTGCATATTACGTTATATTATAAGGTATTTTCAAAGATACAATACAAATTACGATATATTGTAAGGTATTTTCAAAGATACACTGCATATTACGTTATATGGGAAGGTATTTTCAATGATACACTGCATATTACGTTATATGGGAAGGTATTTTCAATGATACACTGCATATTACGATATATTATAAGGTATTTTCAATGATGCACTGCATATTACGTTATATTATAAGGTATTTTCAATGATACACTGCATATTACGTTATATAATAAGGTATTTTCAATGATGCACTACAAATTACGTTATATTATAAGGTATTTTCAATGATACACTGCATATTACGTAATATCATAAGGTATTTTCAATGATACACTGCAAATTACGTTATATCATAAGGTATTTTCAATGATACACTGCATATTAAGTTATATTATAAGGTATTTTCAATGATACACTGCATATTACGTTATATGGGAAGGTATTTTCAATGATACACTGCATATTACGTTATATTATAAGGTATTTTCAATGATACACTGCATATTACGTTAAATTATAAGGTATTTTCAATGATACACTGTATATTACGTTATATTATAACGTATTTTCAATGATAAACTACTATATATTATAAGGTATTTTCAATGATAAACTACTATATATTATAAGGTATTTTCAATGATACACTACAAATTACGTTATATCATAAGGTATATTCAATGATACACTGCATATTAAGTTATATTATAAGGTATTTTCAATGATAAACTACTATATATTATAAGGTATTTTCAATGATACACTGCATATTACGTTATATTATAAGGTATTTTCAAAGATACACTACAAATAACGATATATTATAAGGTATTTTCAATGATACACTGCATATTACGTTATATGAGAAGGTATTTTCATTGATACACTACAAATTACGATATATTATAAGGTATTTTCAATGATACACTGCATATTACGTTATATTATAAGGCATTTTCAATGATACACTGCATATTACGTTATATTATAAGGTATTTTCAATGATACACTGCATATTACGTTAAATTATAAGGTATTTTCAATGATAAACTGCATATTACGTTATATTATAAGGTATTCTCAATGATACACTACAAATTACGATATATTATAAGGTATTTTCAATGATACACTGCATATTACGTTATATTATAAAGTATTTTCATTGATAGACTAGAATTACCATATATTCTAAGGTATTTTCAATGATACACTACAAATTACGATATATTATAAGGTATTTTCAATGATACACTGCATATTACGTTATATTATAAGGCATTTTCAATGATACACTGCATATTACGTTATATTATAAGGTATTTTCAATGATACACTGCATATTACGTTAAATTATAAGGTATTTCAATGATACACTGCATATTACGTTATATTATAAGGTATTCTCAATGATACACTACAAATTACGATATATTATAAGGTATTTTCAATGATACACTGCATATTACGTTATATTATAAGGTATTTTCATTGATAGACTAGAATTACCATATATTCTAAGGTATTTTCAATGATACACTACAAATTACGATATATTATAAGGTATTTTCAATGATACACTGCATATTACGTTATATTATAAGGTATTTTCAATGATACACTGCATATTACGTTATATAATAAGGTATTTTCAATGATGCACTGCATATTACGTTATACTCTAAGGTATTTTCAATGATACACTACAAATTACGATATATTATAAGGTATTTTCAATGATACACTGCATATTACGTTATATTATAAGGTATTTTCATTGATAGACAAGAATTACCATATATTCTAAGGTATTTTCAATGATACACTGCAAATTACGTTATATCATAAGGTATTTTCAATGATACACTGCATATTAAGTTATATTATAAGGTATTTTCAATGATACACTGCATATTACGTTATATGGGAAGGTATTTTCAATGATACACTGCACATTACGTTATATTATAAGGTATTTTCAATGATACACTGCATATTACGTTAAATTATAAGGTATTTTCAA
>CAKAJI010000198.1:0-111806 GCA_916610255.1 Lasioglossum lativentre | reverse complement strand
TTACGTTATATTATAAGGTATTTTCAATGATACACTGCATAATACGTTATATTATAAGGTATTTTCAATGATGCACTGCATATTACGTTATACTATAAGGTATTTTCAATGATACACTGCATATTAAGTTATATTATAAGGTATTTTCAATGATACACTGCATATTACGTTAAATTATAAGGTATTTTCAATGATACACTGCATATTACGTTATATTATAAGGTATTTTCAATGATACACTGCATAATACGTTATATTATAAGGTATTTTCAATGATGCACTGCATATTACGTTATACTATAAGGTATTTTCAATGATACACTGCATATTAAGTTATATTATAAGGTATTTTCAATGATACACTGCATATTACGTTATATTATAAGGTATTTTCAAAGATACACTACAAATAACGATATATTATAAGGTATTTTCAATGATACTGCATATTACGTTATATGAGAAGGTATTTTCATTGATACACTACAAATTACGATATATTATAAGGTATTTTCAATGATACACTGCATATTACGTTATATCATAAGGTATTTTCAATGATACACTGCATATTAAGTTATATTAAAAGGTATTTTCAATGATAAACTGCAATATATTATAAGGTATTTTCAATGATACACTGCATATTACGTTATATTATAAGGTATTTTCAAAGATACACTACAAATTACGATATATTATAAGGTATTTTCAATGATACACTGCATATTACGTTATATTATAAGGTATTTTCAAAGATACACTACAAATAACGATATATTATAAGGTATTTTAAATGATACACTGCATATTACGTTATATTATAAGGTATTTTCAATGATACACTGCATATTACGTTATATTATAAGGTATTTTCAATGATGCACTGCATATTACGTTATACTATAAGGTATTTTCAATGATACACTGCATATTAAGTTATATTATAAGGTATTTTCAATGATACACTGCATATTACGTTAAATTATACGGTATTTTCAATGATACACTGCATATTACGTTATATTATAAGGTATTTTCAATGATACACTGCATAATACGTTATATTATAAGGTATTTTCAATGATACACTGCATATTACGTTATATTATAAGGTATTTTCAATGATACACTGCATAATACGTTATATTATAAGGTATTTTTAATGATGCACTGCATAATACGTTATACTATAAGGTATTTTCAATAATACACTGCATATTAAGATATATTATAAGGTATTTTCAATGATAAACTACTATATATTATAAGGTATTTTCAATGATACACTGCATATTACGTTATATTATAAGGTATTTTCAAAGATACACTACAAATAACGATATATTATAAGGTATTTTCAATGATAAACTGCAATATATTATAAGGTATTTTCAATGATACACTGCATATTACGTTATATTATAATGTATTTTCCAAGATACACTACAAATTACGATATATTATAAGGTATTTTCAATGATAAACTGCAATATATTATAAGGTATTTTCAATGATACACTGCATATTACGTTATATTATAATGTATTTTCCAAGATACACTACAAATTACGATATATTATAAGGTATTTTCAATGATACACTGCATATTACGTTATATTATAAGGTATTTTCAAAGATACACTACAAATAACGATATATTATAAGGTATTTTCAATGATACACTGCATATTACGTTATATTATAAGGTATTTTCAATGATACACTGCATAATACGTTATATTATAAGGTATTTTCAATGATGCACTGCATATTACGTTATACTATAAGGTATTTTCAATGATACACTGCATATTAAGTTATATTATAAGGTATTTTCAATGATACACTGCATATTACGTTAAATTATAAGGTATTTTCAATGATACACTGCATATTACGTTATATTATAAGGTATTTTCAATGATACACTGCATAATACGTTATATTATAAGGTATTTTCAATGATGCACTGCATATTACGTTATACTATAAGGTATTTTCAATGACACACTGCATATTAAGTTATATTATAAGGTATTTTCAATGATACACTGCATATTACGTTATATTATAAGGTATTTTCAAAGATACACTACAAATAACGATATATTATAAGGTATTTTCAATGATACTGCATATTACGTTATATGAGAAGGTATTTTCATTGATACACTACAAATTACGATATATTATAAGGTATTTTCAATGATACACTGCATATTACGTTATATCATAAGGTATTTTCAATGATACACTGCATATTAAGTTATATTAAAAGGTATTTTCAATGATAAACTGCAATATATTATAAGGTATTTTCAATGATACACTGCATATTACGTTATATTATAAGGTATTTTCAAAGATACACTACAAATTACGATATATTATAAGGTATTTTCAATGATACACTGCATATTACGTTATATTATAAGGTATTTTCAAAGATACACTACAAATAACGATATATTATAAGGTATTTTAAATGATACACTGCATATTACGTTATATTATAAGGTATTTTCAATGATACACTGCATATTACGTTATATTATAAGGTATTTTCAATGATGCACTGCATATTACGTTATACTATAAGGTATTTTCAATGATACACTGCATATTAAGTTATATTATAAGGTATTTTCAATGATACACTGCATATTACGTTAAATTATAAGGTATTTTCAATGATACACTGCATATTACGTTATATTATAAGGTATTTTCAATGATACACTGCATAATACGTTATATTATAAGGTATTTTCAATGATGCACTGCATATTACGTTATACTATAAGGTATTTTCAATGATACACTGCATATTAAGTTATATTATAAGGTATTTTCAATGATACACTGCATATTACGTTATATTCTAAGGTATTTTCAAAGATACACTACAAATAACGATATATTATAAGGTATTTTCAATGATACTGCATATTACGTTATATGAGAAGGTATTTTCATTGATACACTACAAATTACGATATATTATAAGGTATTTTCAATGATACACTGCATATTACGTTATATCATAAGGTATTTTCAATGATACACTGCATATTAAGTTATATTATAAGGTATTTTCAATGATAAACTACTATATATTATAAGGTATTTTCAATGATACACTGCATATTACGTTATATTATAAGGTATTTTCAAAGATACACTACAAATAACGATATATTATAAGGTATTTTCAATGATACACTGCATATTACGTTATATGAGAAGGTATTTTCATTGATACACTACAAATTACGATATATTATAAGGTATTTTCAATGATACACTGCATATTACGTTATATCTGAAGGTATTTTCAATGATACACTGCATATTACGTTATATTATAAGGTATTTTCAATGATACACTGCATAATACGTTATATTATAAGGTATTTTCAATGATGCACTGCATATTACGTTATACTATAAGGTATTTTCAATGATACACTGCATATTAAGTTATATTATAAGGTATTTTCAATGATAAACTACTATATATTATAAGGTATTTTCAATGATACACTGCATATTACGTTATATTATAAGGTATTTTCAAAGATACACTACAAATAACGATATATTATAAGGTATTTTCAATGATACACTGCATATTACGTTATATCATAAGGTATTTTCAATGATACACTGCATATTAAGTTATATTAAAAGGTATTTTCAATGATAAACTGCAATATATTATAAGGTATTTTCAATGATACACTGCATATTACGTTATATTATAAGGTATTTTCAAAGATACACTACAAATTACGATATATTATAAGGTATTTTCAATGATACACTGCATATTACGTTATATTATAAGGTATTTTCAAAGATACACTACAAATAACGATATATTATAAGGTATTTTCAATGATACACTGCATATTACGTTATATTATAAGGTATTTTCAATGATACACTGCATATTACGTTATATTATAAGGTATTTTCAATGATACACTGCATATTACGGTATATCATAAGACATTTTCAATGATACACTGCATATTAAGTTATATTATAAGGTATTTTCAATGATAAACTACTATATATTATAAGGTATTTTCAATGATACACTGCATATTACGTTATATTATAAGGTATTTTCAAAGATACACTACAAATAACGATATATTATAAGGTATTTTCAATGATACACTGCATATTACGTTATATGAGAAGGTATTTTCATTGATACACTACAAATTACGATATATTATAAGGTATTTTCAATGATACACTGCATATTACGTTATATCTGAAGGTATTTTCAATGATACACTGCATATTACGTTATATTATAAGGTATTTTCAATGATACACTGCATATTACGTTATATTATAAGGTATTTTCAATGATACACTGCATATTACGTTATATTATAAGGTATTTTCAATGATACACTGCATATTACGGTATATAATAAGGTATTTTCAATGATACACTGCATATTAAGTTATATTATAAGGTATTTTCAATGATAAACTTCTATATATTATAAGGTATTTTCAATGATACACTGCATATTACGTTATATTATAAGGTATTTTCAAAGATACACTACAAATAACGATATATTATAAGGTATTTTCAATGATACACTGCATATTACGTTATATGAGAAGGTATTTTCATTGATACACTACAAATTACGATATATTATAAGGTATTTTCAATGATACACTGCATATTACATTATATCTGAAGGTATTTTCAATGATACACTGCATATTACGTTATATTATAAGGTATTTTCAATGATACACTGCATATTACGTTATATTATAAGGTATTTTCAATGATACACTGCATATTACGTTATATTATAAGGTATTTTCAAAGATACACTACAAATAACGATATATTATAAGGTATTTTCAATGATACACTGCATAATACGTTATATTATAAGGTATTTTCAATGATGCACTGCATATTACGTTATACTATAAGGTATTTTCAATGATACACTGCATATTAAGTTATATTATAAGGTATTTTCAATGATACACTGCATATTACGTTAAATTATAAGGTATTTTCAATGATACACTGCATATTACGTTATATTATAAGGTATTTTCAATGATACACTGCATAATACGTTATATTATAAGGTATTTTCAATGATGCACTGCATATTACGTTATACTATAAGGTATTTTCAATGATACACTGCATATTAAGTTATATTATAAGGTATTTTCAATGATACACTGCATATTACGTTATATTATAAGGTATTTTCAATGATACACTGCATATTACGTTATATTATAAGGTATTTTCAATGATGCACTGCATATTACGTTATATTATAAAGTATTTTCAATGATACACTGCATAATACGTTATATTATAAGGTATTTTCAATGATGCACTGCATATTACGTTATACTATAAGGTATTTTCAATGATACACTGCATATTAAGTTATATTATAAGGTATTTTCAATGATACACTGCATATTACGTTATATTATAAGGTATTTTCAATAATACACTGCATAATACGTTATATTATAAGGTATTTTCAATGATACACTGCATATTACGTTATACTATAAGGTATTTTCAATGATACACTGCATATTAAGTTATATTATAAGGTATTTTCAATGATAAACTACTATATATTATAAGGTATTTTCAATGATACACTGCATATTACGTTATATTATAAGGTATTTTCAATGATACACTGCATATTACGTTATATTATAAGGTATTTTCAATGATACACTGCATATTACGGTATATCATAAGGTATTTTCAATGATACACTGCATATTAAGTTATATTAAAAGGTATTTTCAATGATAAACTGCAATATATTATAAGGTATTTTCAATGATACACTGCATATTACGTTATATTATAAGGTATTTTCAAAGATACAATACAAATTACGATATATTATAAGGTATTTTCAATGATACACTGCATATTACGTTATATTATAAGGTATTTTCAAAGATACACTACAAATAACGATATATTATAAGGTATTTTCAATGATACACTGCATATTACGTTATATTATAAGGAATTTTCAATGATACACTGCATATTACGTTATATTATAAGGTATTTTCAATGATACACTGCATATTACGGTATATCATAAGGTATTTTCAATGATACACTGCATATTAAGTTATATTATAAGGTATTTTCAATGATAAACTACTATATATTATAAGGTATTTTCAATGATACACTGCATATTACGTTATATTATAAGGTATTTTCAAAGATACACTACAAATAACGATATATTATAAGGTATTTTCAATGATACACTGCATATTACGTTATATGAGAAGGTATTTTCATTGATACACTACAAATTACGATATATTATAAGGTATTTTCAATGATACACTGCATATTACGTTATATCTGAAGGTATTTTCAATGATACACTGCATATTACGTTATATTATAAGGTATTTTCAAAGATACTCTACAAATTACGATATATTATAAGGTATTTTCAACGATACACTACTATATATTATAAGGTATTTTCAATGATACACTGCATATTACGTTATATTATAAGGTATTTTCAATGATACACTGCATATTACGGTATATCATAAGGTATTTTCAATGATACACTGCATATTAAGTTATATTATAAGGTATTTTCAATGATAAACTACTATATATTATAAGGTATTTTCAATGATACACTGCATATTACGTTATATTATAAGGTATTTTCAAAGATACACTACAAATAACGATATATTATAAGGTATTTTCAATGATACACTGCATATTACGTTATATTATAAGGTATTTTCAAAGATACACTACAAATAACGATATATTATAAGGTATTTTCAATGATACACTGCATATTACGTTATATGAGAAGGTATTTTCATTGATACACTACAAATTACGATATATTATAAGGTATTTTCAATGATACACTGCATATTACGTTATATCATAAGGTATTTTCAATGATACACTGCATATTAAGTTATATTAAAAGGTATTTTCAATGATAAACTGCAATATATTATAAGGTATTTTCAATGATACACTGCATATTTCGTTATATCATAAGGTATTTTCAATGATACACTGCATATTAAGATATATTAAAAGGTATTTTCAATGATAAACTGCAATATATTATAAGGTATTTTCAATGATACACTGCATATTACGTTATATTATAAGGTATTTTCAAAGATACACTACAAATAACGATATATTATAAGGTATTTTCAATGATACACTGCATATTACGTTATATTATAAGGTATTTTCAAAGATACACTACAAATAACGATATATTATAAGGTATTTTCAATGATACACTGCATATTACGTTATATGAGAAGGTATTTTCATTGATACACTACAAATTACGATATATTATAAGGTATTTTCAATGATACACTGCATATTACGTTATATCATAAGGTATTTTCAATGATACACTGCATATTAAGTTATATTAAAAGGTATTTTCAATGATAAACTACAATATATTATAAGGTATTTTCAATGATACACTGCATATTTCGTTATATCATAAGGTATTTTCAATGATACACTGCATATTAAGATATATTAAAAGGTATTTTCAATGGTAACTGCAATATATTATAAGGTATTTTCAATGATACACTGCATATTACGTTATATTATAATGTATTTTCCAAGATACACTACAAATTACGATATATTATAAGGTATTTTCAATGATACACTGCATATTACGTTATATTATAAGGTATTTTCAAAGATACACTACAAATAACGATATATTATAAGGTATTTTCAATGATACACTGCATATTACGTTATATTATAAGGTATTTTCAATGATACACTGCATAATACGTTATATTATAAGGTATTTTCAATGATGCACTGCATATTACGTTATACTATAAGGTATTTTCAATGATACACTGCATATTAAGTTATATTATAAGGTATTTTCAATGATACACTGCATATTACGTTAAATTATAAGGTATTTTCAATGATACACTGCATATTACGTTATATTATAAGGTATTTTCAAAGATACACTACAAATAACGATATATTATAAGGTATTTTCAATGATACACTGCATATTACGTTATATTATAAGGTATTTTCAAAGATACACTACAAATAACGATATATTATAAGGTATTTTCAATGATACACTGCATATTACGTTATATGAGAAGGTATTTTCATTGATACACTACAAATTACGATATATTATAAGGTATTTTCAATGATACACTGCATATTACGTTATATCATAAGGTATTTTCAATGATACACTGCATATTAAGTTATATTAAAAGGTATTTTCAATGATAAACTGCAATATATTATAAGGTATTTTCAATGATACACTGCATATTTCGTTATATCATAAGGTATTTTCAATGATACACTGCATATTAAGATATATTAAAAGGTATTTTCAATGATAAACTGCAATATATTATAAGGTATTTTCAATGATACACTGCATATTACGTTATATTATAATGTATTTTCCAAGATACACTACAAATTACGATATATTATAAGGTATTTTCAATGATACACTGCATATTACGTTATATTATAAGGTATTTTCAAAGATACACTACAAATAACGATATATTATAAGGTATTCTCAATGATACACTGCATATTACGTTATATTATAAGGTATTTTCAATGATACACTGCATAATACGTTATATTATAAGGTATTTTCAATGATGCACTGCATATTACGTTATACTATAAGGTATTTTCAATGATACACTGCATATTAAGTTATATTATAAGGTATTTTCAATGATACACTGCATATTACGTTAAATTATAAGGTATTTTCAATGATACACTGCATATTACGTTATATTATAAGGTATTTTCAATGATACACTGCATAATACGTTATATTATAAGGTATTTTCAATGATGCACTGCATATTACGTTATACTATAAGGTATTTTCAATGATACACTGCATATTAAGTTATATTATAAGGTATTTTCAATGATACACTGCATATTACGTTATATTATAAGGTATTTTCAATGATACACTGCATATTACGTTATATTATAAGGTATTTTCAATGATGCACTGCATATTACGTTATATTATAAAGTATTTTCAATGATACACTGCATATTACGTTATATTATAAGGTATTTTCAATGATGCACTGCATATTACGTTATACTATAAGGTATTTTCAATGATACACTGCATATTAAGTTATATTATAAGGTATTTTCAATGATACACTGCATATTACGTTATATTATAAGGTATTTTCAATAATACACTGCATAATACCTTATATTATAAGGTATTTTCAATGATGCACTGCATATTACGTTATACTATAAGGTATTTTCAATGATACACTGCATATTAAGTTATATTATAAGGTATTTTCAATGATAAACTACTATATATTATAAGGTATTTTCAATGATACACTGCATATTACGTTATATTATAAGGTATTTTCAATGATACACTGCATATTACGTTATATTATAAGGTATTTTCAATGATACACTGCATATTACGGTATATCATAAGGTATTTTCAATGATACACTGCATATTAAGTTATATTAAAAGGTATTTTCAATGATAAACTGCAATATATTATAAGGTATTTTCAATGATACACTGCATATTACGTTATATTATAAGGTATTTTCAAAGATACACTACAAATTACGATATATTATAAGGTATTTTCAATGATACACTGCATATTACGTTATATTATAAGGTATTTTCAAAGATACACTACAAATAACGATATATTATAAGGTATTTTCAATGATACACTGCATATTACGTTATATTATAAGGTATTTTCAATGATACACTGCATATTACGTTATATTATAAGGTATTTTCAATGATACACTGCATATTACGGTATATCATAAGGTATTTTCAATGATACACTGCATATTAAGTTATATTATAAGGTATTTTCAATGATAAACTACTATATATTATAAGGTATTTTCAATGATACACTGCATATTACGTTATATTATAAGGTATTTTCAAAGATACACTACAAATAACGATATATTATAAGGTATTTTCAATGATACACTGCATATTACGTTATATGAGAAGGTATTTTCATTGATACACTACAAATTACGATATATTATAAGGTATTTTCAATGATACACTGCATATTACGTTATATCTGAAGGTATTTTCAATGATACACTGCATATTACGTTATATTATAAGGTATTTTCAAAGATACTCTACAAATTACGATATATTATAAGGTATTTTCAACGATACACTACTATATATTATAAGGTATTTTCAATGATACACTGCATATTACGTTATATTATAAGGTATTTTCAATGATACACTGCATATTACGGTATATCATAAGGTATTTTCAATGATACACTGCATATTAAGTTATATTATAAGGTATTTTCAATGATAAACTACTATATATTATAAGGTATTTTCAATGATACACTGCATATTACGTTATATTATAAGGTATTTTCAATGATACACTACAAATAACGATATATTATAAGGTATTTTCAATGATACACTGCATATTACGTTATATGAGAAGGTATTTTCATTGATACACTACAAATTACGATATATTATAAGGTATTTTCAATGATACACTGCATATTACTTTATATCTGAAGGTATTTTCAATGATACACTGCATATTACGTTATATTATAAGGTATTTTCAATGATACACTGCATATTACGTTATATTATAAGGTATTTTCAATGATACACTGCATATTACGTTATATTATAAGGTATTTTCAATGATACACTACAAATAACGATATATTATAAGGTATTTTCAATGATGCACTGCATATTACGTTATACTATAAGGTATTTTCAATGATACACTGCATATTAAGTTATATTATAAGGTATTTTCAATGATAAACTACTATATATTATAAGGTATTTTCAATGATACACTGCATATTACGTTATATTATAAGGTATTTTCAATGATACACTGCATATTACGTTATATTATAAGGTATTTTCAATGATACACTGCATATTACGGTATATCATAAGGTATTTTCAATGATACACTGCATATTAAGTTATATTAAAAGGTATTTTCAATGATAAACTGCAATATATTATAAGGTATTTTCAATGATACACTGCATATTACGTTATATTATAAGGTATTTTCAAAGATACACTACAAATTACTATATATTATAAGGTATTTTCAATGATACACTGCATATTACGTTATATTATAAGGTATTTTCAAAGATACACTACAAATAACGATATATTATAAGGTATTTTCAATGATACACTGCATATTACGTTATATTATAAGGTATTTTCAATGATACACTGCATATTACGTTATATTATAAGGTATTTTCAATGATACACTGCATATTACGGTATATCATAAGGTATTTTCAATGATACACTGCATATTAAGTTATATTATAAGGTATTTTCAATGATAAACTACTATATATTATAAGGTATTTTCAATGATACACTGCATATTACGTTATATTATAAGGTATTTTCAAAGATACACTACAAATAACGATATATTATAAGGTATTTTCAATGATACACTGCATATTACGTTATATGAGAAGGTATTTTCATTGATACACTACAAATTACGATATATTATAAGGTATTTTCAATGATACACTGCATATTACGTTATATCTGAAGGTATTTTCAATGATACACTGCATATTACGTTATATTATAAGGTATTTTCAAAGATACTCTACAAATTACGATATATTATAAGGTATTTTCAATGATACACTGCATATTACGTTATATTATAAGGTATTTTCAATGATACACTGCATATTACGTTATATTATAAGGTATTTTCAATGATACACTGCATATTACGGTATATCATAAGGTATTTTCAATGATACACTGCATATTAAGTTATATTATAAGGTATTTTCAATGATAAACTACTATATATTATAAGGTATTTTCAATGATACACTGCATATTACGTTATATTATAAGGTATTTTCAAAGATACACTACAAATAACGATATATTATAAGGTATTTTCAATGATACACTGCATATTACGTTATATGAGAAGGTATTTTCATTGATACACTACAAATTACGATATATTATAAGGTATTTTCAATGATACACTGCATATTACTTTATATCTGAAGGTATTTTCAATGATACACTGCATATTACGTTATATTATAAGGTATTTTCAATGATACACTGCATATTACGTTATATTATAAGGTATTTTCAATGATACACTGCATATTACGTTATATTATAAGGTATTTTCAATGATACACTACAAATAACGATATATTATAAGGTATTTTCAATGATACACTGCATATTACGTTATATTATAAGGTATTTTCAAAGATACACTACAAATAACGATATATTATAAGGTATTTTCAATGATACACTGCATATTACGTTATATGAGAAGGTATTTTCATTGATACACTACAAATTACGATATATTATAAGGTATTTTCAATGATACACTGCATATTACGTTATATCATAAGGTATTTTCAATGATACACTGCATATTAAGTTATATTAAAAGGTATTTTCAATGATAAACTGCAATATATTATAAGGTATTTTCAATGATACACTGCATATTACGTTATATTATAAGGTATTTTCAAAGATACACTACAAATTACGATATATTATAAGGTATTTTCAATGATACACTGCATATTACGTTATATGAGAAGGTATTTTCAATGATACACTACAAATAACGATATATTATAAGGTATTTTCAATGATACACTGCATATTACGTTATATTATAAGGTATTTTCAAAGATACACTACAAATAACGATATATTATAAGGTATTTTCAATGATACACTGCATATTACGTTATATTATAAGGTATTTTCAATGATACACTGCACATTACGTTATATTATAAGGTATTTTCAATGATGCACTGCATATTACGTTATACTATAAGGTATTTTCAATGATACACTGCATATTAAGTTATATTATAAGGTATTTTCAATGATAAACTTCTATATATTATAAGGTATTTTCAATGATACACTGCATATTACGTTATATTATAAGGTATTTTCAATGATACACTGCATATTACGTTATATTATAAGGTATTTTCAAAGATACACTACAAATAACGATATATTATAAGGTATTTTCAATGATACACTGCATATTACGTTATATGAGAAGGTATTTTCATTGATACACTACAAATTACGATATATTATAAGGTATTTTCAATGATACACTGCATATTACGTTATATCTGAAGGTATTTTCAATGATACACTGCATATTACGTTATATTATAAGGTATTTTCAAAGATACTCTACAAATTACGATATATTATAAGGTATTTTCAATGATACACTGCATATTACGTTATATTATAAGGTATTTTCAATGATACACTGCATATTACGTTATATTATAAGGTATTTTCAATGATACACTGCATATTACGGTATATCATAAGGTATTTTCAATGATACACTGCATATTAAGTTATATTATAAGGTATTTTCAATGATAAACTACTATATATTATAAGGTATTTTCAATGATACACTGCATATTACGTTATATTATAAGGTATTTTCAAAGATACACTACAAATAACGATATATTATAAGGTATTTTCAATGATACACTGCATATTACGTTATATGAGAATGTATTTTCATTGATACACTACAAATTACGATATGTTATAAGGTATTTTCAATGATACACTGCATATTACGTTATATCATAAGGTATTTTCAATGATACACTGCATATTAAGTTATATTAAAAGGTATTTTCAATGATACACTGCATATTACGTTATATTATAAGGTATTTTCAATGATACACTACAAATAACGATATATTATAAGGTATTTTCAATGATACACTGCATATTACGTTATATTATAAGGTATTTTCAATGATACACTGCATAATACGTTATATTATAAGGTATTTTCAATGATACACTGCATATGACGTTATATTATAGGGTATTTTCAATGATACACTGCATAATACGTTATATTATAAGGTATTTTTAATGATGCACTGCATAATACGTTAAACTATAAGGTATTTTCAATGATACACTGCATAATACGTTATATTATAAGGTATTTTCAATGATACACTGCATATTACGTTATATTATAAGGTATTTTCAAAGATACACTACAAATAACGATATATTATAAGGTATTTTCAATGATACACTGCATATTACGTTATATGAGAATGTATTTTCATTGATACACTACAAATTACGATATGTTATAAGGTATTTTCAATGATACACTGCATATTACGTTATATCATAAGGTATTTTCAATGATACACTGCATATTAAGTTATATTAAAAGGTATTTTCAATGATAAACTGCAATATATTATAAGGTATTTTCAATGATACACTGCATATTACGTTATATTATAAGGTATTTTCAAAGATACACTACAAATTACGATATATTATAAGGTATTTTCAATGATACACTGCATATTACGTTATATTATAAGGTATTTTCAAAGATACACTACAAATAACGATATATGATAAGGTATTTTCAATGATACACTGCATATTACGTTATATTATAAGGTATTTTCAATGATACACTGCATAATACGTTATATTATAAGGTATTTTCAATGATACACTGCATATTACGTTATATTATAAGGTATTTTCAATGATACACTGCATAATACGTTATATTATAAGGTATTTTTAATGATGCACTGCATAATACGTTAAACTATAAGGTATTTTCAATGATACACTGCATAATACGTTATATTATAAGGTATTTTCAATGATACACTGCATATTACGTTATATTATAAGGTATTTTCAAAGATACACTACAAATAACGATATATTATAAGGTATTTTCAATGATACACTGCATATTACGTTATATGAGAATGTATTTTCATTGATACACTACAAATTACGATATGTTATAAGGTATTTTCAATGATACACTGCATATTACGTTATATTATAAGGTATTTTCAAAGATACACTACAAATTACGATATATTATAAGGTATTTTCAATGATACACTGCATATTACGTTATATTATAAGGTATTTTCAAAGATACACTACAAATAACGATATATTATAAGGTATTTTCAATGATACACTGCATATTACGTTATATTATAAGGTATTTTCAATGATACACTGCATAATACGTTATATTATAAGGTATTTTCAATGATGCACTGCATATTACGTTATACTATAAGGTATTTTCAATGATACACTGCATATTAAGTTATATTATGAGGTATTTTCAATGATACACTGCATATTACGTTAAATTATAAGGTATTTTCAATGATACACTGCATATTACGTTATATTATAAGGTATTTTCAAAGATACACTACAAATAACGATATATTATAAGGTATTTTCAATGATACACTGCATATTACGTTATATTATAAGGTATTTTCAATGATACACTGCACATTACGTTATATTATAAGGTATTTTCAATGATGCACTGCATATTACGTTATACTATAAGGTATTTTCAATGATACACTGCATATTAAGTTATATTATAAGGTATTTTCAATGATAAACTACTATATATTATAAGGTATTTTCAATGATACACTGCATATTACGTTATATTATAAGGTATTTTCAAAGATACACTACAAATAACGATATATTATAAGGTATTTTCAATGACACACTGCATATTACGTTATATTATAAGGTATTTTCAATGATACACTGCATATTACGTTATATTATAAGGTATTTTCAATGATACACTGCATATTACGTTATACTATAAGGTATTTTCAATGATACACTGCATATTAAGTTATATTTTAAGGTATTTTCAATGATAAACTTCTATATATTATAAGGTATTTTCAATGATACACTGCATATTACGTTATATTATAAGGTATTTTCAAAGATACACTACAAATAACGATATATTATAAGGTATTTTCAATGACACACTGCATATTACGTTATATGAGAAGGTATTTTCATTGATACACTACAAATTACGATATATTATAAGGTATTTTCAATGATACACTGCATATTACGTTATATCATAAGGTATTTTCAATGATACACTGCATATTAAGTTATATTAAAAGGTATTTTCAATGATAAACTGCAATATATTATAAGGTATTTTCAATGATACACTGCATATTACGTTATATTATAAGGTATTTTCAATGATACACTGCATAATACGTTATATTATAAGGTATTTTCAATGATACACTGCATATTACGTTATATTATAAGGTATTTTCAATGATACACTGCATAATACGTTATATTATAAGGTATTTTTAATGATGCACTGCATAATACGTTAAACTATAAGGTATTTTCAATGATACACTGCATAATACGTTATATTATAAGGTATTTTCAATGATACACTGCATATTACGTTATATTATAAGGTATTTTCAAAGATACACTACAAATAACGATATATTATAAGGTATTTTCAATGATACACTGCATATTACGTTATATGAGAATGTATTTTCATTGATACACTACAAATTACGATATGTTATAAGGTATTTTCAATGATACACTGCATATTACGTTATATTATAAGGTATTTTCAAAGATACACTACAAATTACGATATATTATAAGGTATTTTCAATGATACACTGCATATTACGTTATATTATAAGGTATTTTCAAAGATACACTACAAATAACGATATATTATAAGGTATTTTCAATGATACACTGCATATTACGTTATATTATAAGGTATTTTCAATGATACACTGCATAATACGTTATATTATAAGGTATTTTCAATGATGCACTGCATATTACGTTATACTATAAGGTATTTTCAATGATACACTGCATATTAAGTTATATTATGAGGTATTTTCAATGATACACTGCATATTACGTTAAATTATAAGGTATTTTCAATGATACACTGCATATTACGTTATATTATAAGTTATTTTCAATGGTACACTGCATAATACGTTATATTATAAGGTATTTTCAATGATGCACTGCATATTACGTTATACTATAAGGTATTTTCAATGATACACTGCATATTAAGTTATATTATAAGGTATTTTCAATGATAAACTACTATATATTATAAGGTATTTTCAATGATACACTGCATATTACGTTATATTATAAGGTATTTTCAAAGATACACTACAAATAACGATATATTATAAGGTATTTTCAATGATACACTGCATATTACGTTATATTATAAGGTATTTTCAATGATACACTCCATATTACGTTATATTATAAGGTATTTTCAATGATACACTGCATATTACGGTATATCATAAGGTATTTTCAATGATACACTGCATATTAAGTTATATTAAAAGGTATTTTCAATGATAAACTGCAATATATTATAAGGTATTTTCAATGATACACTGCATATTACGTTATATTATAAGGTATTTTCAAAGATACACTACAAATTACGATATATTATAAGGTATTTTCAATGATACACTGCATATTACGTTATATTATAAGGTATTTTCAAAGATACACTACAAATAACGATATATTATAAGGTATTTTCAATGATACACTGCATATTACGTTATATGAGAAGGTATTTTCATTGATACACTACAAATTACGATATATTATAAGGTATTTTCAATGATACACTGCATATTACGTTATATCATAAGGTATTTTCAATGATACACTGCATATTAAGTTATATTAAAAGGTATTTTCAATGATAAACTGCAATATATTATAAGGTATTTTCAATGATACACTGCATATTACGTTATATTATAAGGTATTTTCAATGATACACTACAAATTACGATATATTATAAGGTATTTTCAATGATACACTGCATATTACGTTATATTATAAGGTATTTTCAATGATACACTGCACATTACGTTATATTATAAGGTATTTTCAATGATGCACTGCATATTACGTTATACTATAAGGTATTTTCAATGATACACTGCATATTAAGTTATATTATAAGGTATTTTCAATGATAAACTACTATATATTATAAGGTATTTTCAATGATACACTGCATATTACGTTATATTATAAGGTATTTTCAAAGATACACTACAAATAACGATATATTATAAGGTATTTTCAATGACACACTGCATATTACGTTATATTATAAGGTATTTTCAATGATGCACTGCATATTACGTTATACTATAAGGTATTTTCAAAGATACACTACAAATAACGATATATTATAAGGTATTTTCAATGACACACTGCATATTACGTTATATGAGAAGGTATTTTCATTGATACACTACAAATTACGATATATTATAAGGTATTTTCAATGATACACTGCATATTACGTTATATCATAAGGTATTTTCAATGATACACTGCATATTAAGTTATATTAAAAGGTATTTTCAATGATAAACTGCAATATATTATAAGGTATTTTCAATGATACACTGCATATTACGTTATATTATAAGGTATTTTCAAAGATACACTACAAATTACGATATATTATAAGGTATTTTCAATGATACACTACTATATATTATAAGGTATTTTCAATGATACACTTCATATTACGTTATATTATAAGGTATTTTCAAAGATACACTACAAATAACGATACATTATAAGGTATTTTCAATGATACACTGCATAATACGTTATATTATAAGGTATTTTCAATGATGCACTGCATATTACGTTATACTATAAGGTATTTTCAATGATACACTGCATATTACGTTATATTATAAGGTATTTTCAATGATAAACTACTATATATTATAAGGTATTTTCAATGATACACTGCATATTACGTTATATTATAAGGTATTTTCATTGATACACTACAAATTACGATATATTATAAGGTATTTTCAATGATACACTGCATATTACGTTATATCATAAGGTATTTTCAATGATACACTGCATATTAAGTTATATTAAAAGGTATTTTCAATGATAAACTGCAATATATTATAAGGTATTTTCAATGATGCACTGCATATTACGTTATACTATAAGGTATTTTCAATGATACACTGCATATTAAGTTATATTATAAGGTATTTTCAATGATAAACTACTATATATTATAAGGTATTTTCAATGATACACTGCATATTACGTTATATTATAAGGTATTTTCAAAGATACACTACAAATAACGATATATTATAAGGTATTTTCAATGACACACTGCATATTACGTTATATTATAAGGTATTTTCAATGATGCACTGCATATTACGTTATACTATAAGGTATTTTCAAAGATACACTACAAATAACGATATATTATAAGGTATTTTCAATGACACACTGCATATTACGTTATATGAGAAGGTATTTTCATTGATACACTACAAATTACGATATATTATAAGGTATTTTCAATGATACACTGCATATTACGTTATATCATAAGGTATTTTCAATGATACACTGCATATTAAGTTATATTAAAAGGTATTTTCAATGATAAACTGCAATATATTATAAGGTATTTTCAATGATACACTGCATATTACGTTATATTATAAGGTATTTTCAATGATACACTACAAATTACGATATATTATAAGGTATTTTCAATGATACACTACTATATATTATAAGGTATTTTCAATGATACACTTCATATTACGTTATATTATAAGGTATTTTCAAAGATACACTACAAATAACGATACATTATAAGGTATTTTCAATGATACACTGCATAATACGTTATATTATAAGGTATTTTCAATGATGCACTGCATATTACGTTATACTATAAGGTATTTTCAATGATACACTGCATATTAAGTTATATTATAAGGTATTTTCAATGATAAACTACTATATATTATAAGGTATTTTCAATGATACACTGCATATTACGTTATATTATAAGGTATTTTCATTGATACACTACAAATTACGATATATTATAAGGTATTTTCAATGATACACTGCATATTACGTTATATCATAAGGTATTTTCAATGATACACTGCATATTAAGTTATATTAAAAGGTATTTTCAATGATAAACTGCAATATATTATAAGGTATTTTCAATGATACACTGCATATTACGTTATATTATAAGGTATTTTCAAAGATACACTACAAATTACGATATATTATAAGGTATTTTCAATGATACACTGCATATTACGTTATATTATAAGGTATTTTCAAAGATACACTACAAATTACGATATATGATAAGGTATTTTCAATGATACACTGCATATTACGTTATATTATAAGGTATTTTCAATGATACACTGCATAATACGTTATATTATAAGGTATTTTCAATGATACACTGCATATGACGTTATATTATAAGGTATTTTCAATGATACACTGCATAATACGTTATATTATAAGGTATTTTTAATGATGCACTGCATAATACGTTAAACTATAAGGTATTTTCAATGATACACTGCATAATACGTTATATTATAAGGTATTTTCAATGATACACTGCATATTACGTTATATTATAAGGTATTTTCAAAGATACACTACAAATAACGATATATTATAAGGTATTTTCAATGATACACTGCATATTACGTTATATGAGAATGTATTTTCATTGATACACTACAAATTACGATATGTTATAAGGTATTTTCAATGATACACTGCATATTACGTTATATTATAAGGTATTTTCAAAGATACACTACAAATTACGATATATTATAAGGTATTTTCAATGATACACTGCATATTACGTTATATTATAAGGTATTTTCAAAGATACACTACAAATAACGATATATTATAAGGTATTTTCAATGATACACTGCATATTACGTTATATTATAAGGTATTTTCAATGATACACTGCATAATACGTTATATTATAAGGTATTTTCAATGATGCACTGCATATTACGTTATACTATAAGGTATTTTCAATGATACACTGCATATTAAGTTATATTATGAGGTATTTTCAATGATACACTGCATATTACGTTAAATTATAAGGTATTTTCAATGATACACTGCATATTACGTTATATTATAAGGTATTTTCAAAGATACACTACAAATAACGATATATTATAAGGTATTTTCAATGATACACTGCATATTACGTTATATTATAAGGTATTTTCAATGATACACTGCACATTACGTTATATTATAAGGTATTTTCAATGATGCACTGCATATTACGTTATACTATAAGGTATTTTCAATGATACACTGCATATTAAGTTATATTATAAGGTATTTTCAATGATAAACTTCTATATATTATAAGGTATTTTCAATGATACACTGCATATTACGTTATATTATAAGGTATTTTCAAAGATACACTACAAATAACGATATATTATAAGGTATTTTCAATGACACACTGCATATTACGTTATATTATAAGGTATTTTCAATGATACACTGCATATTACGTTATATTATAAGGTATTTTCAATGATGCACTGCATATTACGTTATACTATAAGGTATTTTCAATGATACACTGCATATTAAGTTATATTATAAGGTATTTTCAATGATAAACTTCTATATATTATAAGGTATTTTCAATGATACACTGCATATTACGTTATATTATAAGGTATTTTCAAAGATACACTACAAATAACGATATATTATAAGGTATTTTCAATGACACACTGCATATTACGTTATATGAGAAGGTATTTTCATTGATACACTACAAATTACGATATATTATAAGGTATTTTCAATGATACACTGCATATTACGTTATATCATAAGGTATTTTCAATGATACACTGCATATTAAGTTATATTAAAAGGTATTTTCAATGATAAACTGCAATATATTATAAGGTATTTTCAATGATACACTGCATATTACGTTATATTATAAGGTATTTTCAAAGATACACTACAAATTACGATATATTATAAGGTATTTTCAATGATACACTGCATAATACGTTATATTATAAGGTATTTTCAATGATGCACTGCATATTACGTTATACTATAAGGTATTTTCAATGATACACTGCATATTAAGTTATATTATAAGGTATTTTCAATGATAAACTACTATATATTATAAGGTATTTTCAATGATACACTGCATATTACGTTATATTATAAGGTATTTTCATTGATACACTACAAATTACGATATATTATAAGGTATTTTCAATGATACACTGCATATTACGTTATATCATAAGGTATTTTCAATGATACACTGCATATTAAGTTATATTAAAAGGTATTTTCAATGATAAACTGCAATATATTATAAGGTATTTTCAATGATACACTGCATATTACGTTATATTATAAGGTATTTTCAAAGATACACTACAAATTACGATATATTATAAGGTATTTTCAATGATACACTGCATATTACGTTATATTATAAGGTATTTTCAAAGATACACTACAAATAACGATATATGATAAGGTATTTTCAATGATACACTGCATATTACGTTATATTATAAGGTATTTTCAATGATACACTGCATAATACGTTATATTATAAGGTATTTTCAATGATACACTGCATATTACGTTATATTATAAGGTATTTTCAATGATACACTGCATAATACGTTATATTATAAGGTATTTTTAATGATGCACTGCATAATACGTTAAACTATAAGGTATTTTCAATGATACACTGCATAATACGTTATATTATAAGGTATTTTCAATGATACACTGCATATTACGTTATATTATAAGGTATTTTCAAAGATACACTACAAATAACGATATATTATAAGGTATTTTCAATGATACACTGCATATTACGTTATATGAGAATGTATTTTCATTGATACACTACAAATTACGATATGTTATAAGGTATTTTCAATGATACACTGCATATTACGTTATATTATAAGGTATTTTCAAAGATACACTACAAATTACGATATATTATAAGGTATTTTCAATGATACACTGCATATTACGTTATATTATAAGGTATTTTCAAAGATACACTACAAATAACGATATATTATAAGGTATTTTCAATGATACACTGCATATTACGTTATATTATAAGGTATTTTCAATGATACACTGCATAATACGTTATATTATAAGGTATTTTCAATGATGCACTGCATATTACGTTATACTATAAGGTATTTTCAATGATACACTGCATATTAAGTTATATTATGAGGTATTTTCAATGATACACTGCATATTACGTTAAATTATAAGGTATTTTCAATGATACACTGCATATTACGTTATATTATAAGTTATTTTCAATGGTACACTGCATAATACGTTATATTATAAGGTATTTTCAATGATGCACTGCATATTACGTTATACTATAAGGTATTTTCAATGATACACTGCATATTAAGTTATATTATAAGGTATTTTCAATGATAAACTACTATATATTATAAGGTATTTTCAATGATACACTGCATATTACGTTATATTATAAGGTATTTTCAAAGATACACTACAAATAACGATATATTATAAGGTATTTTCAATGATACACTGCATATTACGTTATATTATAAGGTATTTTCAATGATACACTCCATATTACGTTATATTATAAGGTATTTTCAATGATACACTGCATATTACGGTATATCATAAGGTATTTTCAATGATACACTGCATATTAAGTTATATTAAAAGGTATTTTCAATGATAAACTGCAATATATTATAAGGTATTTTCAATGATACACTGCATATTACGTTATATTATAAGGTATTTTCAAAGATACACTACAAATTACGATATATTATAAGGTATTTTCAATGATACACTGCATATTACGTTATATTATAAGGTATTTTCAAAGATACACTACAAATAACGATATATTATAAGGTATTTTCAATGATACACTGCATATTACGTTATATGAGAAGGTATTTTCATTGATACACTACAAATTACGATATATTATAAGGTATTTTCAATGATACACTGCATATTACGTTATATCATAAGGTATTTTCAATGATACACTGCATATTAAGTTATATTAAAAGGTATTTTCAATGATAAACTGCAATATATTATAAGGTATTTTCAATGATACACTGCATATTACGTTATATTATAAGGTATTTTCAAAGATACACTACAAATTACGATATATTATAAGGTATTTTCAATGATACACTGCATATTACGTTATATTATAAGGTATTTTCAATGATACACTGCACATTACGTTATATTATAAGGTATTTTCAATGATGCACTGCATATTACGTTATACTATAAGGTATTTTCAATGATACACTGCATATTAAGTTATATTATAAGGTATTTTCAATGATAAACTACTATATATTATAAGGTATTTTCAATGATACACTGCATATTACGTTATATTATAAGGTATTTTCAAAGATACACTACAAATAACGATATATTATAAGGTATTTTCAATGACACACTGCATATTACGTTATATGAGAAGGTATTTTCATTGATACACTACAAATTACGATATATTATAAGGTATTTTCAATGATACACTGCATATTACGTTATATCATAAGGTATTTTCAATGATACACTGCATATTAAGTTATATTAAAAGGTATTTTCAATGATAAACTGCAATATATTATAAGGTATTTTCAATGATACACTGCATATTACGTTATATTATAAGGTATTTTCAAAGATACACTACAAATAACGATATATTATAAGGTATTTTCAATGATACACTGCATATTACGTTATATTATAAGGTATTTTCAATGATACACTCCATATTACGTTATATTATAAGGTATTTTCAATGATACACTGCATATTACGGTATATCATAAGGTATTTTCAATGATACACTGCATATTAAGTTATATTAAAAGGTATTTTCAATGATAAACTGCAATATATTATAAGGTATTTTCAATGATACACTGCATATTACGTTATATTATAAGGTATTTTCAAAGATACACTACAAATTACGATATATTATAAGGTATTTTCAATGATACACTGCATATTACGTTATATTATAAGGTATTTTCAAAGATACACTACAAATAACGATATATTATAAGGTATTTTCAATGATACACTGCATATTACGTTATATGAGAAGGTATTTTCATTGATACACTACAAATTACGATATATTATAAGGTATTTTCAATGATACACTGCATATTACGTTATATCATAAGGTATTTTCAATGATACACTGCATATTAAGTTATATTAAAAGGTATTTTCAATGATAAACTGCAATATATTATAAGGTATTTTCAATGATACACTGCATATTACGTTATATTATAAGGTATTTTCAAAGATACACTACAAATTACGATATATTATAAGGTATTTTCAATGATACACTGCATATTACGTTATATTATAAGGTATTTTCAATGATACACTGCACATTACGTTATATTATAAGGTATTTTCAATGATGCACTGCATATTACGTTATACTATAAGGTATTTTCAATGATACACTGCATATTAAGTTATATTATAAGGTATTTTCAATGATAAACTACTATATATTATAAGGTATTTTCAATGATACACTGCATATTACGTTATATTATAAGGTATTTTCAAAGATACACTACAAATAACGATATATTATAAGGTATTTTCAATGACACACTGCATATTACGTTATATGAGAAGGTATTTTCATTGATACACTACAAATTACGATATATTATAAGGTATTTTCAATGATACACTGCATATTACGTTATATCATAAGGTATTTTCAATGATACACTGCATATTAAGTTATATTAAAAGGTATTTTCAATGATAAACTGCAATATATTATAAGGTATTTTCAATGATACACTGCATATTACGTTATATTATAAGGTATTTTCAAAGGTACACTACAAATAACGATATATTATAAGGTATTTTCAATGATACACTGCATAATACGTTATATTATAAGGTATTTTCAATGATGCACTGCATATTACGTTATACTATAAGGTATTTTCAATGATACACTGCATATTACGTTATATTATAAGGTATTTTCAATGATAAACTACTATATATTATAAGGTATTTTCAATGATACACTGCATATTACGTTATATTATAAGGTATTTTCAATGATACACTACAAATAACGATATATTATAAGGTATTTTCAATGATACACTGCATATTACGTTATATTATAAGGTATTTTCAAAGATACACTACAAATAACGATATATTATAAGGTACTTTCAATGATACACTGCATATTACGTTATATTATAAGGTATTTTCATTGATACACTACAAATTACGATATATTATAAGGTATTTTCAATGATACACCTCATATTACGTTATATCATAAGGTATTTTCAATGATACACTGCATATTAAGTTATATTAAAAGGTATTTTCAATGATAAACTGCAATATATTATAAGGTATTTTCAATGATACACTGCATATTACGTTATATGAGAAGGTATTTTCATTGATACACTACAAATTACGATATATTATAAGGTATTTTCAACGATACACTACTATATATTATAAGGTATTTTCAATGATACACTTCATATTACGTTATATTATAAGGTATTTTCAAAGGTACACTACAAATAACGATATATTATAAGGTATTTTCAATGATACACTGCATAATACGTTATATTATAAGGTATTTTCAATGATGCACTGCATATTACGTTATACTATAAGGTATTTTCAATGATACACTGCATATTAAGTTATATTATAAGGTATTTTCAATGATAAACTACTATATATTATAAGGTATTTTCAATGATACACTGCATATTACGTTATATTATAAGGTATTTTCAATGATACACTACAAATAACGATATATTATAAGGTATTTTCAATGATACACTGCATATTACGTTATATTATAAGGTATTTTCAAAGATACACTACAAATAACGATATATTATAAGGTACTTTCAATGATACACTGCATATTACGTTATATGAGAAGGTATTTTCATTGATACACTACAAATTACGATATATTATAAGGTATTTTCAATGATACACCTCATATTACGTTATATCATAAGGTATTTTCAATGATACACTGCATATTAAGTTATATTAAAAGGTATTTTCAATGATAAACTGCAATATATTATAAGGTATTTTCAATGATACACTGCATATTACGTTATATTATAAGGTATTTTCAAAGATACACTACAAATTACGATATATTATAAGGTATTTTCAATGATACACTGCATATTACGTTATATGAGAAGGTATTTTCAATGATACACTACAAATAACGATATATTATAAGGTATTTTCAATGATACACTGCATATTACGTTATATTATAAGGTATTTTCAAAGATACACTACAAATAACGATATATTATAAGGTATTTTCAATGATACACTGCATATTACGTTATATTATAAGGTATTTTCAATGATACACTGCACATTACGTTATATTATAAGGTATTTTCAATGATGCACTACAAATAACGATATATTATAAGGTATTTTCAATGATACACTGCATATTACGTTATATCATAAGGTATTTTCAATGATACACTGCATATTAAGTTATATTAAAAGGTATTTTCAATGATAAACTGCAATATATTATAAAGTATTTTCAATGATACACTGCATATTACGTTATATTATAAGGTATTTTCAAAGATACTCTACAAATTACGATATATTATAAGGTATTTTCAACGATACACTACTATATATTATAAGGTATTTTCAATGATACACTGCATATTACGTTATATTATAAGGTATTTTCAAAGATACACTACAAATAACGATATATTATAAGGTATTTTCAATGATACACTGCATAATACGTTATATTATAAGGTATTTTCAATGATGCACTGCATATTACGTTATACTATAAGGTATTTTCAATGATACACTACAAATTACGATATATTATAAGGTATTTTCAATGATACACTGCATATTACGTTATATCATAAGGTATTTTCAATGATACACTGCATATTAAGTTATATTAAAAGGTATTTTCAATGATAAACTGCAATATATTATAAGGTATTTTCAATGATACACTGCATATTACGTTATATTATAAGGTATTTTCAATGATACACTGCATATTACTTTATATCTGAAGGTATTTTCAATGATACACTGCATATTACGTTATATTATAAGGTATTTTCAATGATACACTGCATATTACGGTATATCATAAGGTATTTTCAATGATACACTGCATATTAAGTTATATTATAAGGTATTTTCAATGATAAACTACTATATATTATAAGGTATTTTCAATGATACACTGCATATTACGTTATATTATAAGGTATTTTCAAAGATACACTACAAATAACGATATATTATGAGGTATTTTCAATGATACACTGCATATTACGTTATATGAGAAGGTATTTTCATTGATACACTACAAATTACGATATATTATAAGGTATTTTCAATGATACACTGCATATTACTTTATATCTGAAGGTATTTTCAATGATACACTGCATATTACGTTATATTATAAGGTATTTTCAATGATACACTGCATATTACGTTATATTATAAGGTATTTTCAATGATACACTGCATATTACGTTATATTATAAGGTATTTTCAATGATACACTACAAATAACGATATATTATAAGGTATTTTCAATGATACACTGCATATTACGTTATATTATAAGGTATTTTCAAAGATACACTACAAATAACGATATATTATAAGGTATTTTCAATGATACACTGCATATTACGTTATATGAGAAGGTATTTTCATTGATACACTACAAATTACGATATATTATAAGGTATTTTCAATGATACACTGCATATTACGTTATATCATAAGGTATTTTCAATGATACACTGCATATTAAGTTATATTAAAAGGTATTTTCAAAGATACTCTACAAATTACGATATATTATAAGGTATTTTCAACGATACACTACTATATATTATAAGGTATTTTCAATGATACACTGCATATTACGTTATATTATAAGGTATTTTCAAAGATACACTACAAATAACGATATATTATAAGGTATTTTCAATGATACACTGCATAATACGTTATATTATAAGGTATTTTCAATGATGCACTGCATATTACGTTATACTATAAGGTATTTTCAATGATACACTACAAATTACGATATATTATAAGGTATTTTCAATGATACACTGTATATTACGTTATATCATAAGGTATTTTCAATGATACACTGCATATTAAGTTATATTAAAAGGTATTTTCAATGATAAACTGCAATATATTATAAGGTATTTTCAATGATACACTGCATATTACGTTATATTATAAGGTATTTTCAATGATACACTGCATATTACGTTATATTATAAGGTATTTTCAATGATACACTGCATATTACGGTATATCATAAGGTATTTTCAATGATACACTGCATATTAAGTTATATTATAAGGTATTTTCAATGATAAACTACTATATATTATAAGGTATTTTCAATGATACACTGCATATTACGTTATATTATAAGGTATTTTCAAAGATACACTACAAATAACGATATATTATAAGGTATTTTCAATGATACACTGCATATTACGTTATATGAGAAGGTATTTTCATTGATACACTACAAATTACGATATATTATAAGGTATTTTCAATGATACACTGCATATTACTTTATATCTGAAGGTATTTTCAATGATACACTGCATATTACGTTATATTATAAGGTATTTTCAATGATACACTGCATATTACGTTATATTATAAGGTATTTTCAATGATACACTGCATATTACGTTATATTATAAGGTATTTTCAATGATACACTACAAATAACGATATATTATAAGGTATTTTCAATGATACACTGCATATTACGTTATATTATAAGGTATTTTCAAAGATACACTACAAATAACGATATATTATAAGGTATTTTCAATGATACACTGCATATTACGTTATATGAGAAGGTATTTTCATTGATACACTACAAATTACGATATATTATAAGGTATTTTCAATGATACACTGCATATTACGTTATATCATAAGGTATTTTCAATGATACACTGCATATTAAGTTATATTAAAAGGTATTTTCAATGATAAACTGCAATATATTATAAGGTATTTTCAATGATACACTGCATATTACGTTATATTATAAGGTATTTTCAAAGATACACTACAAATTACGATATATTATAAGGTATTTTCAATGATACACTGCATATTACGTTATATGAGAAGGTATTTTCAATGATACACTACAAATTACGATATATTATAAGGTATTTTCAAAGATACACTACAAATAACGATATATTATAAGGTATTTTCAATGACACACTGCATATTACGTTATATGAGAAGGTATTTTCATTGATACACTACAAATTACGATATATTATAAGGTATTTTCAATGATACACTGCATATTACGTTATATCATAAGGTATTTTCAATGATACACTGCATATTAAGTTATATTAAAAGGTATTTTCAATGATAAACTGCAATATATTATAAAGTATTTTCAATGATACACTGCATATTACGTTATATTATAAGGTATTTTCAAAGATACTCTACAAATTACGATATATTATAAGGTATTTTCAACGATACACTACTATATATTATAAGGTATTTTCAATGATACACTGCATATTACGTTATATTATAAGGTATTTTCAAAGATACACTACAAATAACGATATATTATAAGGTATTTTCAATGATACACTGCATAATACGTTATATTATAAGGTATTTTCAATGATGCACTGCATATTACGTTATACTATAAGGTATTTTCAATGATACACTACAAATTACGATATATTATAAGGTATTTTCAATGATACACTGCATATTACGTTATATCATAAGGTATTTTCAATGATACACTGCATATTAAGTTATATTAAAAGGTATTTTCAATGATAAACTGCAATATATTATAAGGTATTTTCAATGATACACTGCATATTACGTTATATTATAAGGTATTTTCAATGATACACTGCATATTACGTTATATTATAAGGTATTTTCAATGATACACTGCATATTACGGTATATCATAAGGTATTTTCAATGATACACTGCATATTAAGTTATATTATAAGGTATTTTCAATGATAAACTACTATATATTATAAGGTATTTTCAATGATACACTGCATATTACGTTATATTATAAGGTATTTTCAAAGATACACTACAAATAACGATATATTATAAGGTATTTTCAATGATACACTGCATATTACGTTATATGAGAAGGTATTTTCATTGATACACTACAAATTACGATATATTATAAGGTATTTTCAATGATACACTGCATATTACTTTATATGTGAAGGTATTTTCAATGATACACTGCATATTACGTTATATTATAAGGTATTTTCAATGATACACTGCATATTACGTTATATTATAAGGTATTTTCAATGATACACTGCATATTACGTTATATTATAAGGTATTTTCAATGATACACTACAAATAACGATATATTATAAGGTATTTTCAATGATACACTGCATATTACGTTATATTATAAGGTATTTTCAAAGATACACTACAAATAACGATATATTATAAGGTATTTTCAATGATACACTGCATATTACGTTATATGAGAAGGTATTTTCATTGATACACTACAAATTACGATATATTATAAGGTATTTTCAATGATACACTGCATATTACGTTATATCATAAGGTATTTTCAATGATACACTGCATATTAAGTTATATTAAAAGGTATTTTCAATGATAAACTGCAATATATTATAAGGTATTTTCAATGATACACTGCATATTACGTTATATTATAAGGTATTTTCAAAGATACACTACAAATTACGATATATTATAAGGTATTTTCAATGATACACTGCATATTACGTTATATGAGAAGGTATTTTCAATGATACACTACAAATAACGATATATTATAAGGTATTTTCAATGATACACTGCATATTACGTTATATTATAAGGTATTTTCAAAGATACACTACAAATAACGATATATTATAAGGTATTTTCAATGATACACTGCATATTACGTTATATTATAAGGTATTTTCAATGATACACTGCACATTACGTTATATTATAAGGTATTTTCAATGATGCACTGCATATTACGTTATACTATAAGGTATTTTCAATGATACACTGCATATTAAGTTATATTATAAGGTATTTTCAATGATAAACTTCTATATATTATAAGGTATTTTCAATGATACACTGCATATTACGTTATATTATAAGGTATTTTCAAAGATACACTACAAATAACGATATATTATAAGGTATTTTCAATGACACACTGCATATTACGTTATATGAGAAGGTATTTTCATTGATACACTACAAATTACGATATATTATAAGGTATTTTCAATGATACACTGCATATTACGTTATATCATAAGGTATTTTCAATGATACACTGCATATTAAGTTATATTAAAAGGTATTTTCAATGATAAACTGCAATATATTATAAGGTATTTTCAATGATACACTGCATATTACGTTATATTATAAGGTATTTTCAAAGATACACTACAAATTACGATATATTATAAGGTATTTTCAACGATACACTACTATATATTATAAGGTATTTTCAATGATACACTTCATATTACGTTATATTATAAGGTATTTTCATTGATACACTACAAATTACGATATATTATAAGGTATTTTCAATGATACACTGCATATTACGTTATATCATAAGGTATTTTCAATGATACACTGCATATTAAGTTATATTAAAAGGTATTTTCAATGATAAACTGCAATATATTATAAAGTATTTTCAATGATACACTGCATATTACGTTATATTATAAGGTATTTTCAAAGATACTCTACAAATTACGATATATTATAAGGTATTTTCAACGATACACTACTATATATTATAAGGTATTTTCAATGATACACTGCATATTACGTTATATTATAAGGTATTTTCAAAGATACACTACAAATAACGATATATTGTAAGGTATTTTCAATGATACACTGCATAATACGTTATATTATAAGGTATTTTCAATGATGCACTGCATATTACGTTATACTATAAGGTATTTTCAATGATACACTACAAATTACGATATATTATAAGGTATTTTCAATGATACACTGCATATTACGTTATATCATAAGGTATTTTCAATGATACACTGCATATTAAGTTATATTAAAAGGTATTTTCAATGATAAACTGCAATATATTATAAGGTATTTTCAATGATACACTGCATATTACGTTATATTATAAGGTATTTTCAATGATACACTGCATATTACGTTATATTATAAGGTATTTTCAATGATACACTGCATATTACGGTATATCATAAGGTATTTTCAATGATACACTGCATATTAAGTTATATTATAAGGTATTTTCAATGATAAACTACTATATATTATAAGGTATTTTCAATGATACACTGCATATTACGTTATATTATAAGGTATTTTCAAAGATACACTACAAATAACGATATATTATAAGGTATTTTCAATGATACACTGCATATTACGTTATATGAGAAGGTATTTTCATTGATACACTACAAATTACGATATATTATAAGGTATTTTCAATGATACACTGCATATTACTTTATATCTGAAGGTATTTTCAATAATACACTGCATATTACGTTATATTATAAGGTATTTTCAATGATACACTGCATATTACGTTATATTATAAGGTATTTTCAATGATACACTGCATATTACGTTATATTATAAGGTATTTTCAAAGATACACTACAAATAACGATATATTATAAGGTATTTTCAAAGATACACTGCATATTACGTTATATTATAAGGTATTTTCAAAGATACACTACAAATAACGATATATTATAAGGTATTTTCAATGATACACTGCATATTACGTTATATGAGAAGGTATTTTCATTGATACACTACAAATTACGATATATTATAAGGTATTTTCAATGATACACTGCATATTACGTTATATCATAAGGTATTTTCAATGATACACTGCATATTAAGTTATATTAAAAGGTATTTTCAATGATAAACTGCAATATATTATAAGGTATTTTCAATGATACACTGCATATTACGTTATATTATAAGGTATTTTCAAAGATACACTACAAATTACGATATATTATAAGGTATTTTCAATGATACACTGCATATTACGTTATATGAGAAGGTATTTTCAATGATACACTACAAATAACGATATATTATAAGGTATTTTCAATGATACACTGCATATTACGTTATATTATAAGGTATTTTCAAAGATACACTACAAATAACGATATATTATAAAGTATTTTCAATGATACACTGCATATTACGTTATATTATAAGGTATTTTCAAAGATACTCTACAAATTACGATATATTATAAGGTATTTTCAACGATACACTACTATATATTATAAGGTATTTTCAATGATACACTGCATATTACGTTATATTATAAGGTATTTTCAAAGATACACTACAAATAACGATATATTATAAGGTATTTTCAATGATACACTGCATAATACGTTATATTATAAGGTATTTTCAATGATGCACTGCATATTACGTTATACTATAAGGTATTTTCAATGATACACTACAAATTACGATATATTATAAGGTATTTTCAATGATACACTGCATATTACGTTATATCATAAGGTATTTTCAATGATACACTGCATATTAAGTTATATTAAAAGGTATTTTCAATGATAAACTGCAATATATTATAAGGTATTTTCAATGATACACTGCATATTACGGTATATCATAAGGTATTTTCAATGATACACTGCATATTAAGTTATATTATAAGGTATTTTCAATGATAAACTACTATATATTATAAGGTATTTTCAATGATACACTGCATATTACGTTATATTATAAGGTATTTTCAAAGATACACTACAAATAACGATATATTATAAGGTATTTTCAATGATACACTGCATATTACGTTATATGAGAAGGTATTTTCATTGATACACTACAAATTACGATATATTATAAGGTATTTTCAATGATACACTGCATATTACTTTATATCTGAAGGTATTTTCAATAATACACTGCATATTACGTTATATTATAAGGTATTTTCAATGATACACTGCATATTACGTTATATTATAAGGTATTTTCAATGATACACTGCATATTACGTTATATTATAAGGTATTTTCAATGATACACTACAAATAACGATATATTATAAGGTATTTTCAATGATACACTGCATATTACGTTATATTATAAGGTATTTTCAAAGATACACTACAAATAACGATATATTATAAGGTATTTTCAATGATACACTGCATATTACGTTATATGAGAAGGTATTTTCAATGATACACTGCATAATACGTTATATTATAAAGTATTTTCAATGATGCACTGCATATTACGTTATACTATAAGGTATTTTCAATGATACACTACAAATTACGATATATTATAAGGTATTTTCAATGATACACTGCATATTACGTTATATCATAAGGTATTTTCAATGATACACTGCATATTAAGTTATATTAAAAGGTATTTTCAATGATAAACTGCAATATATTATAAGGTATTTTCAATGATACACTGCATATTACGTTATATTATAAGGTATTTTCAATGATACACTGCATATTACGTTATATTATAAGGTATTTTCAATGATACACTGCATATTACGGTATATCATAAGGTATTTTCAATGATACACTGCATATTAAGTTATATTATAAGGTATTTTCAATGATAAACTACTATATATTATAAGGTATTTTCAATGATACACTGCATATTACGTTATATGAGAAGGTATTTTCATTGATACACTACAAATTACGATATATTATAAGGTATTTTCAATGATACACTGCATATTACGTTATATGAGAAGGTATTTTCAATGATACACTACAAATAACGATATATTATAAGGTATTTTCAATGATACACTGCATATTACGTTATATTATAAGGTATTTTCAAAGATACACTACAAATAACGATATATTATAAAGTATTTTCAATGATACACTGCATATTACGTTATATTATAAGGTATTTTCAAAGATACTCTACAAATTACGATATATTATAAGGTATTTTCAACGATACACTACTATATATTATAAGGTATTTTCAATGATACACTGCATATTACGTTATATTATAAGGTATTTTCAAAGATACACTACAAATAACGATATATTATAAGGTATTTTCAATGATACACTGCATAATACGTTATATTATAAGGTATTTTCAATGATGCACTGCATATTACGTTATACTATAAGGTATTTTCAATGATACACTACAAATTACGATATATTATAAGGTATTTTCAATGATACACTGCATATTACGTTATATCATAAGGTATTTTCAATGATACACTGCATATTAAGTTATATTAAAAGGTATTTTCAATGATAAACTGCAATATATTATAAGGTATTTTCAATGATACACTGCATATTACGTTATATTATAAGGTATTTTCAATGATACACTGCATATTACGTTATATTATAAGGTATTTTCAATGATACACTGCATATTACGGTATATCATAAGGTATTTTCAATGATACACTGCATATTAAGTTATATTATAAGGTATTTTCAATGATAAACTACTATATATTATAAGGTATTTTCAATGATACACTGCATATTACGTTATATTATAAGGTATTTTCAAAGATACACTACAAATAACGATATATTATAAGGTATTTTCAATGATACACTGCATATTACGTTATATGAGAAGGTATTTTCATTGATACACTACAAATTACGATATATTATAAGGTATTTTCAATGATACACTGCATATTACTTTATATCTGAAGGTATTTTCAATAATACACTGCATATTACGTTATATTATAAGGTATTTTCAATGATACACTGCATATTACGTTATATTATAAGGTATTTTCAATGATACACTGCATATTACGTTATATTATAAGGTATTTTCAATGATACACTACAAATAACGATATATTATAAGGTATTTTCAATGATACACTGCATATTACGTTATATTATAAGGTATTTTCAAAGATACACTACAAATAACGATATATTATAAGGTATTTTCAATGATACACTGCATATTACGTTATATGAGAAGGTATTTTCAATGATACACTGCATAATACGTTATATTATAAGGTATTTTCAATGATGCACTGCATATTACGTTATACTATAAGGTATTTTCAATGATACACTACAAATTACGATATATTATAAGGTATTTTCAATGATACACTGCATATTACGTTATATCATAAGGTATTTTCAATGATACACTGCATATTAAGTTATATTAAAAGGTATTTTCAATGATAAACTGCAATATATTATAAGGTATTTTCAATGATACACTGCATATTACGTTATATTATAAGGTATTTTCAATGATAAACTACTATATATTATAAGGTATTTTCAATGATACACTGCATATTACGTTATATTATAAGGTATTTTCAAAGATACACTACAAATAACGATATATTATAAGGTATTTTCAATGATACACTGCATATTACGTTATATGAGAAGGTATTTTCATTGATACACTACAAATTACGATATATTATAAGGTATTTTCAATGATACACTGCATATTACTTTATATCTGAAGGTATTTTCAATAATACACTGCATATTACGTTATATTATAAGGTATTTTCAATGATACACTGCATATTACGTTATATTATAAGGTATTTTCAATGATACACTGCATATTACGTTATATTATAAGGTATTTTCAATGATACACTACAAATAACGATATATTATAAGGTATTTTCAATGATACACTGCATATTACGTTATATTATAAGGTATTTTCAAAGATACACTACAAATAACGATATATTATAAGGTATTTTCAATGATACACTGCATATTACGTTATATGAGAAGGTATTTTCATTGATACACTACAAATTACGATATATTATAAGGTATTTTCAATGATACACTGCATATTACGTTATATCATAAGGTATTTTCAATGATACACTGCATATTAAGTTATATTAAAAGGTATTTTCAATGATAAACTGCAATATATTATAAGGTATTTTCAATGATACACTGCATATTACGTTATATTATAAGGTATTTTCAAAGATACACTACAAATTACGATATATTATAAGGTATTTTCAATGATACACTGCATATTACGTTATATGAGAAGGTATTTTCAATGATACACTACAAATAACGATATATTATAAGGTATTTTCAATGATACACTGCATATTACGTTATATTATAAGGTATTTTCAAAGATACACTACAAATAACGATATATTATAAGGTATTTTCAATGATACACTGCATATTACGTTATATTATAAGGTATTTTCAATGATACACTGCACATTACGTTATATTATAAGGTATTTTCAATGATGCACTGCATATTACGTTATACTATAAGGTATTTTCAATGATACACTGCATATTAAGTTATATTATAAGGTATTTTCAATGATAAACTTCTATATATTATAAGGTATTTTCAATGATACACTGCATATTACGTTATATTATAAGGTATTTTCAAAGATACACTACAAATAACGATATATTATAAGGTATTTTCAATGACACACTGCATATTACGTTATATGAGAAGGTATTTTCATTGATACACTACAAATTACGATATATTATAAGGTATTTTCAATGATACACTGCATATTACGTTATATCATAAGGTATTTTCAATGATACACTGCATATTAAGTTATATTAAAAGGTATTTTCAATGATAAACTGCAATATATTATAAGGTATTTTCAATGATACACTGCATATTACGTTATATTATAAGGTATTTTCAAAGATACACTACAAATTACGATATATTATAAGGTATTTTCAACGATACACTACTATATATTATAAGGTATTTTCAATGATACACTTCATATTACGTTATATTATAAGGTATTTTCAAAGATACACTACAAATAACGATATATTATAAGGTATTTTCAATGATACACTGCATAATACGTTATATTATAAGGTATTTTCAATGATGCACTGCATATTACGTTATACTATAAGGTATTTTCAATGATACACTGCATATTAAGTTATATTATAAGGTATTTTCAATGATAAACTACTATATATTATAAGGTATTTTCAATGATACACTGCATATTACGTTATATTATAAGGTATTTTCAATGATACACTACAAATAACGATATATTATAAGGTATTTTCAATGATACACTGCATATTACGTTATATTATAAGGTATTTTCAAAGATACACTACAAATAACGATATATTATAAGGTATTTTCAATGATACACTGCATATTACGTTATATGAGAAGGTATTTTCATTGATACACTACAAATTACGATATATTATAAGGTATTTTCAATGATACACTGCATATTACGTTATATCATAAGGTATTTTCAATGATACACTGCATATTAAGTTATATTAAAAGGTATTTTCAATGATAAACTGCAATATATTATAAGGTATTTTCAATGATACACTGCATATTACGTTATATTATAAGGTATTTTCAAAGATACACTACAAATTACGATATATTATAAGGTATTTTCAATGATAAACTTCTATATATTATAAGGTATTTTCAATGATACACTGCATATTACGTTATATTATAAGGTATTTTCAAAGATACACTACAAATAACGATATATTATAAGGTATTTTCAATGACACACTGCATATTACGTTATATGAGAAGGTATTTTCATTGATACACTACAAATTACGATATATTATAAGGTATTTTCAATGATACACTGCATATTACGTTATATCATAAGGTATTTTCAATGATACACTGCATATTAAGTTATATTAAAAGGTATTTTCAATGATAAACTGCAATATATTATAAGGTATTTTCAATGATACACTGCATATTACGTTATATTATAAGGTATTTTCAAAGATACACTACAAATTACGATATATTATAAGGTATTTTCAACGATACACTACTATATATTATAAGGTATTTTCAATGATACACTTCATATTACGTTATATTATAAGGTATTTTCAAAGATACACTACAAATAACGATATATTATAAGGTATTTTCAATGATACACTGCATAATACGTTATATTATAAGGTATTTTCAATGATGCACTGCATATTACGTTATACTATAAGGTATTTTCAATGATACACTGCATATTAAGTTATATTATAAGGTATTTTCAATGATAAACTACTATATATTATAAGGTATTTTCAATGATACACTGCATATTACGTTATATTATAAGGTATTTTCAATGATACACTACAAATAACGATATATTATAAGGTATTTTCAATGATACACTGCATATTACGTTATATTATAAGGTATTTTCAAAGATACACTACAAATAACGATATATTATAAGGTATTTTCAATGATACACTGCATATTACGTTATATTATAAGGTATTTTCAATGATACACTGCACATTACGTTATATTATAAGGTATTTTCAATGATGCACTGCATATTACGTTATACTATAAGGTATTTTCAATGATACACTGCATGTTAAGTTATATTATAAGGTATTTTCAATGATAAACTACTATATATTATAAGGTATTTTCAATGATACACTGCATATTACGTTATATTATAAGGTATTTTCAAAGATACACTACAAATAACGATATATTATAAGGTATTTTCAATGACACACTGCATATCACGTTATATGAGAAGGTATTTTCATTGATACACTACAAATTACGATATATTATAAGGTATTTTCAATGATACACTGCATATTACGTTATATCATAAGGTATTTTCAATGATACACTGCATATTAAGTTATATTAAAAGGTATTTTCAATGATAAACTGCAATATATTATAAAGTATTTTCAATGATACACTGCATATTACGTTATATTATAAGGTATTTTCAAAGATACTCTACAAATTACGATATATTATAAGGTATTTTCAACGATACACTACTATATATTATAAGGTATTTTCAATGATACACTGCATATTACGTTATATTATAAGGTATTTTCAAAGATACACTACAAATAACGATATATTATAAGGTATTTTCAATGATACACTGCATAATACGTTATATTATAAGGTATTTTCAATGATGCACTGCATATTACGTTATACTATAAGGTATTTTCAATGATACACTACAAATTACGATATATTATAAGGTATTTTCAATGATACACTGCATATTACGTTATATCATAAGGTATTTTCAATGATAGACTGCATATTAAGTTATATTAAAAGGTATTTTCAATGATAAACTGCAATATATTATAAGGTATTTTCAATGATACACTGCATATTACGTTATATTATAAGGTATTTTCAATGATACACTGCATATTACGTTATATTATAAGGTATTTTCAATGATACACTGCATATTACGTTATATGAGAAGGTATTATCATTGATACACTACAAATTACGATATATTATAAGGTATTTTCAATGATACACTGCATATTACGTTATATCTGAAGGTATTTTCAATGATACAGTGCATATTACGTTATATTATAAGGTATTTTCAATGATACACTGCATATTACGTTATATTATAAGGTATTTTCAATGATACACTGCATATTACGTTATATTATAAGGTATTTTCAATGATACACTACAAATAACGATATATTATAAGGTATTTTCAATGATACACTGCATATTACGTTATATTATAAGGTATTTTCAATGATAAACTACTATATATTATAAGGTATTTTCAATGATACACTGCATATTACGTTATATTATAAGGTATTTTCAAAGATACACTACAAATAACGATATATTATAAGGTATTTTCAATGATACACTGCATATTACGTTATATGAGAAGGTATTTTCATTGATACACTACAAATTACGATATATTATAAGGTATTTTCAATGATACACTGCATATTACTTTATATCTGAAGGTATTTTCAATGATACACTGCATATTACGATATATTATAAGGTATTTTCAATGATACACTGCATATTACGTTATATTATAAGGTATCTTCAATGATACACTGCATATTACGTTATATTATAAGGTATTTTCAATGATACACTACAAATTACGATATATTATAAGGTATTTTCAATGATACACTGCATATTACGTTATATTATAAGGTATTTTCAAAGATACACTACAAATAACGATATATTATAAGGTATTTTCAATGATACACTGCATATTACGTTATATGAGAAGGTATTTTCATTGATACACTACAAATTACGATATATTATAAGGTATTTTCAATGATACACTGCATATTACGTTATATGAGAAGGTATTTTCAATGATACACTACAAATAACGATATATTATAAGGTATTTTCAATGATACACTGCATATTACGTTATATTATAAGGTATTTTCAAAGATACACTACAAATAACGATATATTATAAGGTATTTTCAATGATACACTGCATATTACGTTATATTATAAGGTATTTTCAATGATACACTGCACATTACGTTATATTATAAGGTATTTTCAATGATGCACTGCATATTACGTTATACTATAAGGTATTTTCAATGATACACTGCATATTAAGTTATATTATAAGGTATTTTCAATGATAAACTTCTATATATTATAAGGTATTTTCTATGATACACTGCATATTACGTTATATTATAAGGTATTTTCAAAGATACACTACAAATAACGATATATTATAAGGTATTTTCAATGACACACTGCATATTACGTTATATGAGAAGGTATTTTCATTGATACACTACAAATTACGATATATTATAAGGTATTTTCAATGATACACTGCATATTACGTTATATCATAAGGTATTTTCAATGATACACTGCATATTAAGTTATATTAAAAGGTATTTTCAATGATAAACTGCAATATATTATAAGGTATTTTCAATGATACACTGCTTATTACGTTATATTATAAGGTATTTTCAAAGATACACTACAAATTACGATATATTATAAGGTATTTTCAATGATACACTGCATAATACGTTATATTATAAGGTATTTTCAATGATGCACTGCATATTACGTTATACTATAAGGTATTTTCAATGATACACTGCATATTAAGTTATATTATGAGGTATTTTCAATGATACACTGCATAATACGTTATATTATAAGGTATTTTCAATGATGCACTGCATATTACGTTATATTATAAGGTATTTTCAATGATACACTGCATAATACGTTATATTATAAGGTATTTTCAATGATGCACTGCATATTACGTTATACTATAAGGTATTTTCAATGATACACTGCATATTAAGTTATATTATGAGGTATTTTCAATGATACACTGCATAATACGTTATATTATAAGGTATTTTCAATGATGCACTGCATATTACGTTATACTATAAGGTATTTTCAATGATACACTGCATATTAAGTTATATTATAAGGTATTTTCAATGATAAACTACTATATATTATAAGGTATTTTCAATGATACAATGCATAATACGTTATATTATAAGGTATTTTCAATGATGCACTGCATATTACGTTATACTATAAGTTATTTTCAATGATACAATGCATAATACGTTATATTATAAGGTATTTTCAATGATGCACTGCATATTACGTTATACTATAAGGTATTTTCAATGATACACTGCATATTAAGTTATATTATAAGGTATTTTCAATGATACACTGCATATTAAGTTATATTATAAGGTATTTTCAATGATAAACTACTACATATTATAAGGTATTTTCAATGGTACACTGCATATTACGTTATATTATAAGGTATTTTCAATGATACACTGCATATTACGTTATATGAGAAGGTATTATCATTGATACACTACAAATTACGATATATTATAAGGTATTTTCAATGATACACTGCATATTACGTTATATCTGAAGGTATTTTCAATGATACAGTGCATATTACGTTATATTATAAGGTATTTTCAATGATACACTGCATATTACGTTATATTATAAGGTATTTTCAATGATACACTGCATATTACGTTATATTATAAGGTATTTTCAATGATACACTACAAATAACGATATATTATAAGGTATTTTCAATGATACACTGCATATTACGTTATATTATAAGGTATTTTCAAAGATACACTACAAATAACGATATATTATAAGGTATTTTCAATGATACACTGCATATTACGTTATATTATAAGGTATTTTCAATGATACACTGCATATTACGTTATATTATAAGGTATTTTCAATGATGCACTGCATATTACGTTATACTATAAGGTATTTTCAATGATACACTACAAATTACGATATATTATAAGGTATTTTCAATGATACACTGCATATTACGTTATATTATAAGGTATTTTCAATGATACACTGCATATTACGTTATATTATAAGGTATTTTCAAAGATACACTACAAATAACGATATATTATAAGGTATTTTCAATGATACACTGCATATTACGTTATATTATAAGGTATTTTCAATGATACACTGCACATTACGTTATATTATAAGGTATTTTCAATGATGCACTGCATATTACGTTATACTATAAGGTATTTTCAATGATACACTGCATATTAAGTTATATTATAAGGTATTTTCAATGATAAACTTCTATATATTATAAGGTATTTTCAATGATACACTGCATATTACGTTATATTATAAGGTATTTTCAAAGATACACTACAAATAACGATATATTATAAGGTATTTTCAATGACACACTGCATATTACGTTATATGAGAAGGTATTTTCATTGATACACTACAAATTACGATATATTATAAGGTATTTTCAATGATACACTGCATATTACGTTATATCATAAGGTATTTTCAATGATACACTGCATATTAAGTTATATTAAAAGGTATTTTCAATGATAAACTGCAATATATTATAAGGTATTTTCAATGATACACTGCATATTACGTTATATTATAAGGTATTTTCAAAGATACACTACAAATTACGATATATTATAAGGTATTTTCAATGATACACTGCATATTACGTTATATTATAAGGTATTTTCAAAGATACACTACAAATAACGATATATTATAAGGTATTTTCAATGATACACTGCATATTACGTTATATTATAAGGTATTTTCAAAGATACACTACAAATAACGATATATTATAAGGTATTTTCAATGATACACTGCATATTACGTTATATTATAAGGTATTTTCAATGATACACTGCATATTACGTTATATTATAAGGTATTTTCAATGATGCACTGCATATTACGTTATACTATAAGGTATTTTCAATGATACACTACAAATTACGATATATTATAAGGTATTTTCAATGATACACTGCATATTACGTTATATTATAAGGTATTTTCAATGATGCACTGCATATTACGTTATACTATAAGGTATTTTCAATGATACACTACAAATTACGATATATTATAAGGTATTTTCAATGATACACTGCATATTACGTTATATTATAAGGTATTTTCAATGATACACTGCATATTACGTTATATTATAAGGTATTTTCAAAGATACACTACAAATAACGATATATTATAAGGTATTTTCAATGATACACTGCATATTACGTTATATTATAAGGTATTTTCAATGATACACTGCACATTACGTTATATTATAAGGTATTTTCAATGATGCACTGCATATTACGTTATACTATAAGGTATTTTCAATGATACACTGCATATTAAGTTATATTATAAGGTATTTTCAATGATAAACTTCTATATATTATAAGGTATTTTCAATGATACACTGCATATTACGTTATATTATAAGGTATTTTCAAAGATACACTACAAATAACGATATATTATAAGGTATTTTCAATGATACACTGCATATTACGTTATATTATAAGGTATTTTCAATGATACACTGCATATTACGTTATATTATAAGGTATTTTCAAAGATACACTACAAATAACGATATATTATAAGGTATTTTCAATGATACACTGCATATTACGTTATATTATAAGGTATTTTCAATGATACACTGCACATTACGTTATATTATAAGGTATTTTCAATGATGCACTGCATATTACGTTATATCATAAGGTATTTTCAATGATACACTGCATATTAAGTTATATTATAAGGTATTTTCAATGATAAACTTCTATATATTATAAGGTATTTTCAATGATACACTGCATATTACGTTATATTATAAGGTATTTTCAAAGATACACTACAAATAACGATATATTATAAGGTATTTTCAACGATACACTACTATATATTATAAGGTATTTTCAATGATACACTGCATATTACGTTATATTATAAGGTATTTTCAAAGATACACTACAAATAACGATATATTATAAGGTATTTTCAATGATACACTGCATAATACGTTATATTATAAGGTATTTTCAATGATGCACTGCATATTACGTTATACTATAAGGTATTTTCAATGATACACTACAAATTACGATATATTATAAGGTATTTTCAATGATACACTGCATATTAAGTTATATTAAAAGGTATTTTCAATGATAAACTGCAATATATTATAAGGTATTTTCAATGATACACTGCATATTACGTTATATTATAAGGTATTTTCAATGATACACTGCATATTACGTTATATTATAAGGTATTTTCAATGATACACTGCATATTACGGTATATCATAAGGTATTTTCAATGATACACTGCATATTAAGTTATATTATAAGGTATTTTCAATGATAAACTACTATATATTATAAGGTATTTTCAATGATACACTGCATATTACGTTATATTATAAGGTATTTTCAAAGATACACTACAAATAACGATATATTATAAGGTATTTTCAATGATACACTGCATATTACGTTATATGAGAAGGTATTTTCATTGATACACTACAAATTACGATATATTATAAGGTATTTTCAATGATACACTGCATATTACTTTATATCTGAAGGTATTTTCAATGATACACTGCATATTACGTTATATTATAAGGTATTTTCAATGATACACTGCATATTACGTTATATTATAAGGTATCTTCAATGATACACTGCATATTACGTTATATTATAAGGTATTTTCAATGATACACTACAAATAACGATATATTATAAGGTATTTTCAATGATACACTGCATATTACGTTATATTATAAGGTATTTTCAAAGATACACTACAAATAACGATATATTATAAGGTATTTTCAATGATACACTGCATATTACGTTATATGAGAAGGTATTTTCATTGATACACTACAAATTACGATATATTATAAGGTATTTTCAATGATACACTGCATATTACGTTATATGAGAAGGTATTTTCAATGATACACTACAAATAACGATATATTATAAGGTATTTTCAATGATACACTGCATATTACGTTATATTATAAGGTATTTTCAAAGATACACTACAAATAACGATATATTATAAGGTATTTTCAATGATACACTGCATATTACGTTATATTATAAGGTATTTTCAATGATACACTGCACATTACGTTATATTATAAGGTATTTTCAATGATGCACTGCATATTACGTTATACTATAAGGTATTTTCAATGATACACTGCATATTAAGTTATATTATAAGGTATTTTCAATGATAAACTTCTATATATTATAAGGTATTTTCAATGATACACTGCATATTACGTTATATTATAAGGTATTTTCAAAGATACACTACAAATAACGATATATTATAAGGTATTTTCAATGACACACTGCATATTACGTTATATGAGAAGGTATTTTCATTGATACACTACAAATTACGATATATTATAAGGTATTTTCAATGATACACTGCATATTACGTTATATCATAAGGTATTTTCAATGATACACTGCATATTAAGTTATATTAAAAGGTATTTTCAATGATAAACTGCAATATATTATAAGGTATTTTCAATGATACACTGCATATTACGTTATATTATAAGGTATTTTCAAAGATACACTACAAATTACGATATATTATAAGGTATTTTCAATGATACACTGCATAATACGTTATATTATAAGGTATTTTCAATGATGCACTGCATATTACGTTATACTATAAGGTATTTTCAATGATACACTGCATATTAAGTTATATTATGAGGTATTTTCAATGATACACTGCATAATACGTTATATTATAAGGTATTTTCAATGATGCACTGCATATTACGTTATATTATAAGGTATTTTCAATGATACACTGCATAATACGTTATATTATAAGGTATTTTCAATGATGCACTGCATAATACGTTATACTATAAGGTATTTTCAATGATACACTGCATATTAAGTTATATTATGAGGTATTTTCAATGATACACTGCATAATACGTTATATTATAAGGTATTTTCAATGATGCACTGCATATTACGTTATACTATAAGGTATTTTCAATGATACACTGCATATTAAGTTATATTATAAGGTATTTTCAATGATAAACTACTATATATTATAAGGTATTTTCAATGATACAATGCATAATACGTTATATTATAAGGTATTTTCAATGATGCACTGCATATTACGTTATACTATAAGTTATTTTCAATGATACAATGCATAATACGTTATATTATAAGGTATTTTCAATGATGCACTGCATATTACGTTATACTATAAGGTATTTTCAATGATACACTGCATATTAAGTTATATTATAAGGTATTTTCAATGATACACTGCATATTAAGTTATATTATAAGGTATTTTCAATGATAAACTACTACATATTATAAGGTATTTTCAATGGTACACTGCATATTACGTTATATTATAAGGTATTTTCAATGATACACTGCATATTACGTTATATGAGAAGGTATTATCATTGATACACTACAAATTACGATATATTATAAGGTATTTTCAATGATACACTGCATATTACGTTATATCTGAAGGTATTTTCAATGATACAGTGCATATTACGTTATATTATAAGGTATTTTCAATGATACACTGCATATTACGTTATATTATAAGGTATTTTCAATGATACACTGCATATTACGTTATATTATAAGGTATTTTCAATGATACACTACAAATAACGATATATTATAAGGTATTTTCAATGATACACTGCATATTACGTTATATTATAAGGTATTTTCAAAGATACACTACAAATAACGATATATTATAAGGTATTTTCAATGATACACTGCATATTACGTTATATTATAAGGTATTTTCAATGATACACTGCATATTACGTTATATTATAAGGTATTTTCAATGATGCACTGCATATTACGTTATACTATAAGGTATTTTCAATGATACACTACAAATTACGATATATTATAAGGTATTTTCAATGATACACTGCATATTACGTTATATTATAAGGTATTTTCAATGATACACTGCATATTACGTTATATTATAAGGTATTTTCAAAGATACACTACAAATAACGATATATTATAAGGTATTTTCAATGATACACTTTATATTACGTTATATTATAAGGTATTTTCAATGATACACTGCACATTACGTTATATTATAAGGTATTTTCAATGATGCACTGCATATTACGTTATACTATAAGGTATTTTCAATGATACACTGCATATTAAGTTATATTATAAGGTATTTTCAATGATAAACTTCTATATATTATAAGGTATTTTCAATGATACACTGCATATTACGTTATATTATAAGGTATTTTCAAAGATACACTACAAATAACGATATATTATAAGGTATTTTCAATGACACACTGCATATTACGTTATATGAGAAGGTATTTTCATTGATACACTACAAATTACGATATATTATAAGGTATTTTCAATGATACACTGCATATTACGTTATATCATAAGGTATTTTCAATGATACACTGCATATTAAGTTATATTAAAAGGTATTTTCAATGATAAACTGCAATATATTATAAGGTATTTTCAATGATACACTGCATATTACGTTATATTATAAGGTATTTTCAAAGATACACTACAAATTACGATATATTATAAGGTATTTTCAATGATACACTGCATATTACGTTATATTATAAGGTATTTTCAAAGATACACTACAAATAACGATATATTATAAGGTATTTTCAATGATACACTGCATATTACGTTATATTATAAGGTATTTTCAATGATACACTGCATATTACGTTATATTATAAGGTATTTTCAAAGATACACTACAAATAACGATATATTATAAGGTATTTTCAATGATACACTGCATATTACGTTATATTATAAGGTATTTTCAATGATACACTGCACATTACGTTATATTATAAGGTATTTTCAATGATGCACTGCATATTACGTTATACTATAAGGTATTTTCAATGATACACTGCATATTAAGTTATATTATAAGGTATTTTCAATGATAAACTTCTATATATTATAAGGTATTTTCAATGATACACTGCATATTACGTTATATTATAAGGTATTTTCAAAGATACACTACAAATAACGATATATTATAAGGTATTTTCAATGACACACTGCATATTACGTTATATGAGAAGGTATTTTCATTGATACACTACAAATTACGATATATTATAAGGTATTTTCAATGATACACTGCATATTACGTTATATCATAAGGTATTTTCAATGATACACTGCATATTAAGTTATATTAAAAGGTATTTTCAATGATAAACTGCAATATATTATAAGGTATTTTCAATGATACACTGCATATTACGTTATATTATAAGGTATTTTCAAAGATACACTACAAATTACGATATATTATAAGGTATTTTCAATGATACACTACATATTACGTTATATTATAAGGTATTTTCAAAGATACACTACAAATAACGATATATTATAAGGTATTTTCAATGATACACTGCATATTACGTTATATTATAAGGTATTTTCAATGATACACTGCATAATACGTTATATTATAAGGTATTTTCAATGATACACTGCATATTACGTTATATTATAAGGTATTTTCAATGATACACTGCATAATACGTTATATTATAAGGTATTTTTAATGATGCACTGCATAATACGTTAAACTATAAGGTATTTTCAATGATACACTGCATAATACGTTATATTATAAGGTATTTTCAATGATACACTGCATATTACGTTATATTATAAGGTATTTTCAAAGATACACTACAAATAACGATATATTATAAGGTATTTTCAATGATACACTGCATATTACGTTATATGAGAATGTATTTTCATTGATACACTACAAATTACGATATGTTATAAGGTATTTTCAATGATACACTGCATATTACGTTATATTATAAGGTATTTTCAAAGATACACTACAAATTACGATATATTATAAGGTATTTTCAATGATACACTGCATATTACGTTATATTATAAGGTATTTTCAAAGATACACTACAAATAACGATATATTATAAGGTATTTTCAATGATACACTGCATATTACGTTATATTATAAGGTATTTTCAATGATACACTGCATAATACGTTATATTATAAGGTATTTTCAATGATGCACTGCATATTACGTTATACTATAAGGTATTTTCAATGATACACTGCATATTAAGTTATATTATGAGGTATTTTCAATGATACACTGCATAATACGTTATATTATAAGGTATTTTCAATGATGCACTGCATATTACGTTATACTATAAGGTATTTTCAATGATACACTGCATATTAAGTTATATTATAAGGTATTTTCAATGATAAACTACTATATATTATAAGGTATTTTCAATGATACAATGCATAATACGTTATATTATAAGGTATTTTCAATGATGCACTGCATATTACGTTATACTATAAGTTATTTTCAATGATACACTGCATAATACGTTATATTATAAGGTATTTTCAATGATGCACTGCATATTACGTTATACTATAAGGTATTTTCAATGATACACTGCATATTAAGTTATATTATAAGGTATTTTCAATGATACACTGCATATTACGTTATATTATAAGGTATTTTCAATAATACACTGCATAATACGTTATATTATAAGGTATTTTCAATGATGCACTGCATATTACGTTATACTATAAGGTATTTTCAATGATACACTGCATATTAAGTTATATTATAAGGTATTTTCAATGATAAACTACTATATATTATAAGGTATTTTCAATGATACACTGCATATTACGTTATATTATAAGGTATTTTCAAAGATACACTACAAATAACGATATATTATAAGGTATTTTCAATGATACACTGCATATTACGTTATATGAGAAGGTATTTTCATTGATACACTACAAATTACGATATATTATAAGGTATTTTCAATGATACACTGCATATTACGTTATATCATAAGGTATTTTCAATGATACACTGCATATTAAGTTATATTATGAGGTATTTTCAATGATACACTGCATATTACGTTAAATTATAAGGTATTTTCAATGATACACTGCATATTACGTTATATTATAAGTTATTTTCAATGATACACTGCATAATACGTTATATTATAAGGTATTTTCAATGATGCACTGCATATTACGTTATACTATAAGGTATTTTCAATGATACACTGCATATTAAGTTATATTATAAGGTATTTTCAATGATACACTGCATATTACGTTATATTATAAGGTATTTTCAATAATACACTGCATAATACGTTATATTATAAGGTATTTTCAATGATGCACTGCATATTACGTTATACTATAAGGTATTTTCAATGATACACTGCATATTAAGTTATATTATAAGGTATTTTCAATGATAAACTACTATATATTATAAGGTATTTTCAATGATACACTGCATATTACGTTATATTATAAGGTATTTTCAAAGATACACTACAAATAACGATATATTATAAGGTATTTTCAATGATACTGCATATTACGTTATATGAGAAGGTATTTTCATTGATACACTACAAATTACGATATATTATAAGGTATTTTCAATGATACACTGCATATTACGTTATATCATAAGGTATTTTCAATGATACACTGCATATTAAGTTATATTAAAAGGTATTTTCAATGATAAACTGCAATATATTATAAGGTATTTTCAATGATACACTGCATATTACGTTATATTATAAGGTATTTTCAAAGATACACTACAAATTACGATATATTATAAGGTATTTTCAATGATACACTGCATATTACGTTATATTATAAGGTATTTTCAAAGATACACTACAAATAACGATATATTATAAGGTATTTTCAATGATACACTGCATATTACGTTATATTATAAGGTATTTTCAATGATACACTGCATATTACGTTATATTATAAGGTATTTTCAATGATACACTGCATATTACGTTATATTATAAGGTATTTTCAATGATGCACTGCATATTACGTTATACTATAAGGTATTTTCAATGATACACTACAAATTACGATATATTATAAGGTATTTTCAATGATACACTGCATATTACGTTATATTATAAGGTATTTTCAATGATACACTGCATATTACGGTATATCATAAGGTATTTTCAATGATACACTGCATATTAAGTTATATTATAAGGTATTTTCAATGATAAACTACTATATATTATAAGGTATTTTCAATGGTACACTGCATATTACGTTATATTATAAGGTATTTTCAATGATACACTGCATATTACGTTATATTATAAGGTATTTTCAATGATGCACTGCAAATTACGATATATTATAAGGTATTTTCAATGATACACTGCATATTACGTTATATTATAAGGTATTTTCAAAGATACACTACAAATAACGATATATTATAAGGTATTTTCAATGATACACTGCATATTACGTTATATTATAAGGTATTTTCAATGATACACTGCATAATACGTTATATTATAAGGTATTTTCAATGATACACTGCATATTACGTTATATCATAAGGTATTTTCAATGATACACTGCATATTAAGTTATATTAAAAGGTATTTTCAATGATAAACTGCAATATATTATAAGGTATTTTCAATGATACACTGCATATTACGTTATATTATAAGGTATTTTCAAAGATACACTACAAATTACGATATATTATAAGGTATTTTCAATGATACACTGCATATTACGTTATATTATAAGGTATTTTCAAAGATACACTACAAATAACGATATATTATAAGGTATTTTCAATGATACACTGCATATTACGTTATATTATAAGGTATTTTCAATGATACACTGCATATTACGTTATATTATAAGGTATTTTCAATGATGCACTGCATATTACGTTATACTATAAGGTATTTTCAATGATACACTACAAATTACGATATATTATAAGGTATTTTCAATGATACACTGCATATTACGTTATATTATAAGGTATTTTCAATGATACACTGCATATTACGGTATACAATAAGGTATTTTCAATGATACACTGCATATTAAGTTATATTATAAGGTATTTTCAATGATAAACTACTATATATTATAAGGTATTTTCAATGGTACACTGCATATTACGTTATATTATAAGGTATTTTCAATGATACACTGCATATTACGTTATATGAGAAGGTATTATCATTGATACACTACAAATTACGATATATTATAAGGTATTTTCAATGATACACTGCATATTACGTTATATCTGAAGGTATTTTCAATGATACAGTGCATATTACGTTATATTATAAGGTATTTTCAATGATACACTGCATATTACGTTATATTATAAGGTATTTTCAATGATACACTGCATATTACGTTATATTATAAGGTATTTTCAATGATACACTACAAATAACGATATATTATAAGGTATTTTCAATGATACACTACAAATAACGATATATTATAAGGTATTTTCAATGATACACTGCATATTACGTTATATTATAAGGTATTTTCAAAGATACACTACAAATAACGATATATTATAAGGTATTTTCAATGATACACTGCATATTACGTTATATGAGAAGGTATTTTCATTGATACACTACAAATTACGATATATTATAAGGTATTTTCAATGATACGCTGCATATTACGTTATATCATAAGGTATTTTCAATGATACACTGCATATTAAGTTATATTAAAAGGTATTTTCAATGATAAACTGCAATATATTATAAGGTATTTTCAATGATACACTGCATATTACGTTATATTATAAGGTATTTTCAATGATAAACTACTATATATTATAAGGTATTTTCAATGGTACACTGCATATTACGTTATATTATAAGGTATTTTCAATGATACACTGCATATTACGTTATATTATAAGGTATTTTCAATGATGCACTGCAAATTACGATATATTATAAGGTATTTTCAATGATACACTGCATATTACGTTATATTATAAGGTATTTTCAAAGATACACTACAAATAACGATATATTATTAGGTATTTTCAATGATACACTGCATATTAAGTTATATTATAAGGTATTTTCAATGATAAACTACTATATATTATAAGGTATTTTCAATGATACACTGCATATTACGTTATATTATAAGGTATTTTCAAAGATACACTACAAATAACGATATATTATAAGGTATTTTCAATGATACTGCATATTACGTTATATGAGAAGGTATTTTCATTGATACACTACAAATTACGATATATTATAAGGTATTTTCAATGATACACTGCATATTACGTTATATCATAAGGTATTTTCAATGATACACTGCATATTAAGTTATATTAAAAGGTATTTTCAATGATAAACTGCAATATATTATAAGGTATTTTCAATGATACACTGCATATTACGTTATATTATAAGGTATTTTCAAAGATACACTACAAATTACGATATATTATAAGGTATTTTCAATGATACACTGCATATTACGTTATATTATAAGGTATTTTCAATGATACACTGCATATTACGTTATATTATAAGGTATTTTCAATGATGCACTGCATATTACCTTATACTATAAGGTATTTTCAATGATACACTACAAATTACGATATATTATAAGGTATTTTCAATGGTACACTGCATATTACGTTATATTATAAGGTATTTTCAATGATACACTGCATATTACGTTATATGAGAAGGTATTATCATTGATACACTACAAATTACGAAATATTATAAGGTATTTTCAATGATACACTGCATATTACGTTATATCTGAAGGTATTTTCAATGATACACTGCATATTACGTTATATTATAAGGTATTTTCAAAGATACACTACAAATAACGATATATTATAAGGTATTTTCAATGATACACTGCATATTACGTTATATTATAAGGTATTTTCAATGATACACTGCATATTACGTTATATTATAAGGTATTTTCAATGATGCACTGCATATTACGTTATACTATAAGGTATTTTCAATGATACACTACAAATTACGATATATTATAAGGTATTTTCAATGATACACTGCATATTACGTTATATTATAAGGTATTTTCAATGATACACTGCATATTACGGTATATCATAAGGTATTTTCAATGATACACTGCATATTACGTTATATTATAAGGTATTTTCAATGATGCACTGCAAATTACGATATATTATAAGGTATTTTCAATGATACACTGCATATTACGTTATATTATAAGGTATTTTCAAAGATACACTACAAATAACGATATATTATTAGGTATTTTCAATGATACACTGCATATTAAGTTATATTATAAGGTATTTTCAATGATAAACTACTATATATTATAAGGTATTTTCAATGATACACTGCATATTACGTTATATTATAAGGTATTTTCAAAGATACACTACAAATAACGATATATTATAAGGTATTTTCAATGATACTGCATATTACGTTATATGAGAAGGTATTTTCATTGATACACTACAAATTACGATATATTATAAGGTATTTTCAATGATACACTGCATATTACGTTATATCATAAGGTATTTTCAATGATACACTGCATATTAAGTTATATTAAAAGGTATTTTCAATGATAAACTGCAATATATTATAAGGTATTTTCAATGATACACTGCATATTACGTTATATTATAAGGTATTTTCAAAGATACACTACAAATTACGATATATTATAAGGTATTTTCAATGATACACTGCATATTACGTTATATTATAAGGTATTTTCAATGATACACTGCATATTACGTTATATTATAAGGTATTTTCAATGATGCACTGCATATTACCTTATACTATAAGGTATTTTCAATGATACACTACAAATTACGATATATTATAAGGTATTTTCAATGGTACACTGCATATTACGTTATATTATAAGGTATTTTCAATGATACACTGCATATTACGTTATATGAGAAGGTATTATCATTGATACACTACAAATTACGAAATATTATAAGGTATTTTCAATGATACACTGCATATTACGTTATATCTGAAGGTATTTTCAATGATACACTGCATATTACGTTATATTATAAGGTATTTTCAAAGATACACTACAAATAACGATATATTATAAGGTATTTTCAATGATACACTGCATATTACGTTATATTATAAGGTATTTTCAATGATACACTGCATATTACGTTATATTATAAGGTATTTTCAATGATGCACTGCATATTACGTTATACTATAAGGTATTTTCAATGATACACTACAAATTACGATATATTATAAGGTATTTTCAATGATACACTGCATATTACGTTATATTATAAGGTATTTTCAATGATACACTGCATATTACGGTATATCATAAGGTATTTTCAATGATACACTGCATAATACGTTATATTATAAGGTATTTTCAATGATACACTGCATATTACGTTATATTATAAGGTATTTTCCATGATACACTGCATATTACGTTATATTATAAGGTATTTTCATTGATAGACTAGAATTACCATATATTCTAAGGTATTTTCAATGATACACTGCATAATACTTTATATTATAAGGTATTTTTAATGATGCACTGCATAATACGTTACACTATAAGGTATTTTCAATGATACACTGCATATTAAGTTATATTATAAGGTATTTTCAATGATAAACTACTATATATTATAAGGTATTTTCAATGATACACTGCATATTACGTTATATTATAAGGTATTTTCAAAGATACACTACAAATAACGATATATTATAAGGTATTTTCAATGATACACTGCATATTACGTTATATTATAAGGTATTTTCAATGATGCACTGCATATTACGTTATACTATAAGGTATTTTCAATGATACACTACAAATTACGATATATTATAAGGTATTTTCAATGATACACTGCATATTACGTTATATTATAAGGTATTTTCAAAGATACACTACAAATAACGATATATTATAAGGTATTTTCAATGATACACTGCATATTACGTTATATTATAAGGTATTTTCAATGATACACTGCATAATACGTTATATTATAAGGTATTTTCAATGATACACTGCATATTACGTTATATTATAAGGTATTTTCAATGATACACTGCATAATACGTTATATTATAAGGTATTTTTAATGATGCACTGCATAATACGTTACACTATAAGGTATTTTCAATGATACACTGCATATTAAGTTATATTATAAGGTATTTTCAATGATAAACTACTATATATTATAAGGTATTTTCAATGATACACTGCATATTACGTTATATTATAAGGTATTTTCAAAGATACACTACAAATTACGATATATTATAAGGTATTTTCAATGATACACTGCATATTACGTTATATGAGAAGGTATTTTCATTGATACACTACAAATTACGATATATTATAAGGTATTTTCAATGATACACTGCATATTACGTTATATCATAAGGTAATTTCAATGATACACTGCATATTAAGATATATTAAAAGGTATTTTCAATGATAAACTGCAATATATTATAAGGTATTTTCAATGATACACTGCATATTACGTTATATTATAAGGTATTTTCAAAGATACACTACAAATTACGATATATTATAAGGTATTTTCAATGATACACTGCATATTACGTTATATTATAAGGTATTTTCAAAGATACACTACAAATAACGATATATTATAAGGTATTTTCAATGATACACTGCATATTACGTTATATTATAAGGTATTTTCAATGATACACTGCATAATACGTTATATTATAAGGTATTTTCAATGATGCACTGCATATTACGTTATACTATAAGGTATTTTCAATGATACACTGCATATTAAGTTATATTATAAGGTATTTTCAATGATACACTGCATATTACGTTAAATTATAAGGTATTTTCAATGATACACTGCATATTACGTTATATTATAAGGTATTTTCAATGATACACTGCATAATACGTTATATTATAAGGTATTTTCAATGATGCACTGCATATTACGTTATACTATAAGGTATTTTCAATGATACACTGCATATTAAGTTATATTATAAGGTATTTTCAATGATACACTGCATATTACGTTATATTATAAGGTATTTTCAATAATACACTGCATAATACGTTATATGAGAAGGTATTTTCATTGATACACTACAAATTACGATATATTATAAGGTATTTTCAATGATACACTGCATATTACGTTATATCTGAAGGTATTTTCAATGATACACTGCATATTACGATATATTATAATTTATTTTCAATGATACACTGCATAATACGTTATATTATAAGGTATTTTCAATGATGCACTGCATATTACGTTATACTATAAGGTATTTTCAATGATACACTGCATATTAAGTTATATTATAAGGTATTTTCAATGATACACTGCATATTAAGTTATATTATAAGGTATTTTCAATGATAAACTACTATATATTATAAGGTATTTTCAATGATACACTGCATATTACGTTATATTATAAGGTATTTTCAAAGATACACTACAAATAACGATATATTATAAGGTATTTTCAATGATACACTGCATATTACGTTATACTAAAAGGTATTTTCATTGATACACTACAAATTACGATATATTATAAGGTATTTTCAATGATACACTGCATATTACGTTATATCATAAGGTATTTTCAATGATACACTGCATATTAAGTTATATTAAAAGGTATTTTCAATGATAAACTGCAATATATTATAAGGTATTTTCAATGATACACTGCATATTACGTTATATTATAAGGTATTTTCAAAGATACACTACAAATAACGATATATTATAAGGTATTTTCAATGATACACTGCATATTACGTTATATTATAAGGTATTTTCAATGATACACTGCATATTACGTTATATTATAAGGTATTTTCAATGATGCACTGCATATTACGTTATACTATAAGGTATTTTCAATGATACACTACAAATTACGATATATTATAAGGTATTTTCAATGATACACTGCATATTACGTTATATTATAAGGTATTTTCAATGATACACTGCATATTACGATATATTATAAGGTATTTTCAATGATACACTGCATATTACGTTATATTATAAGGTATTTTCAATGATACACTGCATATTACGTTATATTATAAGGTATTTTCAATGATGCACTGCATATTACGTTATACTATAAGGTATTTTCAATGATACACTACAAATTACGTTATATTATAAGGTATTTTCAATGATAGACTAGAATTACCATATATTGTAAGTTATTTTCAATGATACACTACATATTACGATATATTATAAGGTATTTTCAATGATACCATGCATATTACGTTATATTATAAGGTATTTTCAATGATGCACTGCATATTACGTTATATTATAAGGTATTTTCAATGATGCACTGCATATTACGTTATACTAAAAGGTATTTTCAATGGTACACTACAAATTACGATATATTATAAGGTATTTTCAATGATACACTGCATATTACGTTATATGAGAAGGTATTTTCATTGATACACTACAAATTACGATATATTATAAGGTATTTTCAATGATACACTGCATATTACGTTATATCATAAGGTATTTTCAATGATACACTGCATATTAAGTTATATTAAAAGGTATTTTCAATGATAAACTGCAATATATTATAAGGTATTTTCAATGATACACTGCATATTACGTTATATTATAAGGTATTTTCAAAGATACACTACAAATAACGATATATTATAAGGTATTTTCAATGATACACTGCATATTACGTTATATGAGAAGGTATTTTCATTGATACACTACAAATTACGATATATTATAAGGTATTTTCAATGATACACTGCATATTACGTTATATCTGAAGGTATTTTCAATGATACACTGCATATTACGTTATATTATAAGGTATTTTCAATGATACACTGCATATTACGTTATACTATAAGGTATTTTCAATGATACACTACAAATTACGATATATTATAAGGTATTTTCAATGATACACTGCATATTACGTTATATTATAAGGTATTTTCAATGATACACTGTATATTACGGTATATCATAAGGTATTTTCAATGATACACTGCATATTAAGTTATATTATAAGGTATTTTCAATGATAAACTACTATATATTATAAGGTATTTTCAATGATACACTGCATATTACGTTATATTATAAGGTATTTTCAAAGATACACTACAAATAACGATATATTATAAGGTATTTTCAATGATACACTGCATATTACGTTATATGAGAAGGTATTTTCATTGTTACACTACAAATTACGATATATTATAAGGTATTTTCAATGATACACTGCATATTACATTATATCTGAAGGTATTTTCAATGATACACTGCATATTACGATATATTATAAGGTATTTTCAATGATACACTGCATAATACGTTATATTATAAGGTATTTTCAATGATGCACTGCATATTACGTTATACTATAAGGTATTTTCAATGATACACTGCATATTAAGTTATATTATAAGGTATTTTCAATGATAAACTACTATATATTATAAGGTATTTTCAATGATACACTGCATATTACGTTATATTATAAGGTATTTTCAAAGATACACTACAAATAACGATATATTATAAGGTATTTTCAATGATACACTGCATATTACGTTATATGAGAAGGTATTTTCATTGATACACTACAAATTACGATATATTATAAGGTATTTTCAATGATACACTGCATATTACGTTATATCATAAGGTATTTTCAATGATACACTGCATATTAAGTTATATTATAAGGTATTTTCAAAGATACACTACAAATAACGATATATTATAAGGTATTTTCAATGATACACTGCATATTATGTTATATGAGAAGGTATTTTCATTGATACACTACAAATTACGATATATTATAAGGTATTTTCAATGATACACTGCATATTACGTTATATGTGAAGGTATTTTCAATGATACACTGCATATTACGTTATATTATAAGGTATTTTCAATGATACACTGCATATTACGTTATATTATAAGGTATTTTCAATGATACACTGCATATTACGTTATATTATAAGGTATTTTCAATGATACACTACAAATAACGATATATTATAAGGTATTTTCAATGATACACTGCATATTACGTTATATTATAAGGTATTTTCATAGATACACTACAAATAACGATATATTATAAGGTATTTTCAATGATACACTGCATATTACGTTATATGAGAAGGTATTTTCATTGATACACTACAAATTACGATATATTATAAGGTATTTTCAATGATACACTGCATATTACGTTATATCTGAAGGTATTTTCATTGATACACTACAAATTACGATATATTATAAGGTATTTTCAATGATACACTGCATATTACATAACATTATAAGGTATTTTCAATGATACACTGCATATTACGTTATATTATAAGGTATTTTCAAAGATACACTACAAATAACGGTACATTATAAGGTATTTTCAATGATACACTGCATATTACGTTATATTATAAGGTATTTTCAATGATACACTGCATATTACGTTATATTATACGGTATTTTCAATGATGCACTGCATATTACGTTATACTATAAGGTATTTTCAATGATACACTACAAATTACGATATATTATAAGGTATTTTCAAGGATACACTGCATATTACGTTATATTATAAGGTATTTTCAATGATACACTGCATATTACGGTATATGATAAGGTATTTTCAATGATACACTGCATATTAAGTTATATTATAAGGTATTTTCAATGATAAACTACTATATATTATAAGGTATTTTCAATGATACACTGCATATTACGTTATATTATAAGATATTTTCAAAGATACACTACAAATAACGATATATTATAAGGTATTTTCAATGATACACTGCATATTACGTTATATGAGAAGGTATTTTCATTGATACACTACAAATTACGATATATTATAAGGTATTTTCAATGATACACTGCATATTACGTTATATCTGAAGGTATTTTCAATGAAACACTGCATATTACGATATATTATAATTTATTTTCAATGATACACTGCATAATACGTTATATTATAAGGTATTTTCAATGATGCACTGCATATTACGTTATACTATAAGGTATTTTCAATGATACACTGCATATTAAGTTATATTATAAGGTATTCTCAATGATACACTGCATATTAAGTTATATTATAAGGTATTTTCAATGATAAACTACTATATATTATAAGGTATTTTCAATGATACACTGCATATTACGTTATATTATAAGGTATTTTCAAAGATACACTACAAATAACGATATATTATAAGGTAATTTCAATGATACACTGCATATTACGTTATATGAGAAGGTATTTTCATTGATACACTACAAATTACGATATATTATAAGGTATTTTCAATGATACACTGCATATTACGTTATATTATAAGGTATTTTCAATGATACACTGCATATTAAGTTATATTAAAAGGTATTTTCAATGATAAACTGCAATATATTATAAGGTATTTTCAATGATACACTGCATATTACGTTATATTATAAGGTATTTTCAAAGATACACTACAAATAACGATATATTATAAGGTATTTTCAATGATACACTGCATATTACGTTATATTATAAGGTATTTTCAATGATACACTGCATATTACGTTATATTATAAGGTATTTTCAATGATGCACTGCATATTACGTTATACTATAAGGTATTTTCAATGATACACTACAAATTACGATATATTATAAGGTATTTTCAATGATACACTGCATATTACGTTATATTATAAGGTATTTTCAATGATACACTGCATATTACGGTATATCATAAGGTATTTTCAATGATACACTGCACATTACGTTATATGAGAAGGTATTTTCATTGTTACACTACAAATTACGATATATTATAAGGTATTTTCAATGATACACTGCATATTACATTATATCTGAAGGTATTTTCAATGATACACTGCATATTACGATATATTATAAGGTATTTTCAATGATACACTGCATAATACGTTATATTATAAGGTATTTTCAATGATGCACTGCATATTACGTTATACTATAAGGTATTTTCAATGATACACTGCATATTAAGTTATATTATAAGGTATTTTCAATGATAAACTACTATATATTATAAGGTATTTTCAATGATACACTGCATATTACGTTATATTATAAGGTATTTTCAAAGATACACTACAAATAACGATATATTATAAGGTATTTTCAATGATACACTGCATATTACGTTATATGAGAAGGTATTTTCATTGATACACTACAAATTACGATATATTATAAGGTATTTTCAATGATACACTGCATATTACGTTATATCATAAGGTATTTTCAATGATACACTGCATATTAAGTTATATTATAAGGTATTTTCAAAGATACACTACAAATAACGATATATTATAAGGTATTTTCAATGATACACTGCATATTATGTTATATGAGAAGGTATTTTCATTGATACACTACAAATTACGATATATTATAAGGTATTTTCAATGATACACTGCATATTACGTTATATCTGAAGGTATTTTCAATGATACACTGCATATTACGTTATATTATAAGGTATTTTCAATGATACACTGCATATTACGTTATATTATAAGGTATTTTCAATGATACACTGCATATTACGTTATATTATAAGGTATTTTCAATGATACACTACAAATAACGATATATTATAAGGTATTTTCAATGATACACTGCATATTACGTTATATTATAAGGTATTTTCATAGATACACTACAAATAACGATATATTATAAGGTATTTTCAATGATACACTGCATATTACGTTATATGAGAAGGTATTTTCATTGATACACTACAAATTACGATATATTATAAGGTATTTTCAATGATACACTGCATATTACGTTATATCTGAAGGTATTTTCATTGATACACTACAAATTACGATATATTATAAGGTATTTTCAATGATACACTGCATATTACATAACATTATAAGGTATTTTCAATGATACACTGCATATTACGTTATATTATAAGGTATTTTCAAAGATACACTACAAATAACGGTACATTATAAGGTATTTTCAATGATACACTGCATATTACGTTATATTATAAGGTATTTTCAATGATACACTGCATATTACGTTATATTATACGGTATTTTCAATGATGCACTGCATATTACGTTATACTATAAGGTATTTTCAATGATACACTACAAATTACGATATATTATAAGGTATTTTCAAGGATACACTGCATATTACGTTATATTATAAGGTATTTTCAATGATACACTGCATATTACGGTATATGATAAGGTATTTTCAATGATACACTGCATATTAAGTTATATTATAAGGTATTTTCAATGATAAACTACTATATATTATAAGGTATTTTCAATGATACACTGCATATTACGTTATATTATAAGATATTTTCAAAGATACACTACAAATAACGATATATTATAAGGTATTTTCAATGATACACTGCATATTACGTTATATGAGAAGGTATTTTCATTGATACACTACAAATTACGATATATTATAAGGTATTTTCAATGATACACTGCATATTACGTTATATCTGAAGGTATTTTCAATGAAACACTGCATATTACGATATATTATAATTTATTTTCAATGATACACTGCATAATACGTTATATTATAAGGTATTTTCAATGATGCACTGCATATTACGTTATACTATAAGGTATTTTCAATGATACACTGCATATTAAGTTATATTATAAGGTATTTTCAATGATACACTGCATATTAAGTTATATTATAAGGTATTTTCAATGATAAACTACTATATATTATAAGGTATTTTCAATGATACACTGCATATTACGTTATATTATAAGGTATTTTCAAAGATACACTACAAATAACGATATATTATAACGTAATTTCAATGATACACTGCATATTACGTTATATGAGAAGGTATTTTCATTGATACACTACAAATTACGATATATTATAAGGTATTTTCAATGATACACTGCATATTACGTTATATCATAAGGTATTTTCAATGATACACTGCATATTAAGTTATATTAAAAGGTATTTTCAATGATAAACTGCAATATATTATAAGGTATTTTCAATGATACACTGCATATTACGTTATATTATAAGGTATTTTCAAAGATACACTACAAATAACGATATATTATAAGGTATTTTCAATGATACACTGCATATTACGTTATATTATAAGGTATTTTCAATGATACACTGCATATTACGTTATATTATAAGGTATTTTCAATGATGCACTGCATATTACGTTATACTATAAGGTATTTTCAATGATACACTACAAATTACGATATATTATAAGGTATTTTCAATGATACACTGCATATTACGTTATATTATAAGGTATTTTCAATGATACACTGCATATTACGGTATATCATAAGGTATTTTCAATGATACACTGCACATTACGTTATATTATAAGGTATTTTCAATGGTACACTGCATATTACGATATATTATAAGGTATTTTCAATGATACCCTGCATATTACGTTATATTATAAGGTATTTTCAATGATAGACTAGAATTACCATATATTCTAAGTTATTTTCAATGATACACTACAAATTACGTTATATTATAAGGTATTTTCAATGATAGACTAGAATTACCATATATTGTAAGTTATTTTCAATGATACACTACATATTACGATATATTATAAGGTATTTTCAATGATACCATGCATATTACGTTATATTATAAGGTATTTTCAATGATGCACTGCATATTACGTTATATTATAAGGTATTTTCAATGATACACTACAAATTACGATATATTATAAGGTATTTTCAATGATACACTGCATATTACGTTATATTATAAGGTATTTTCAATGATACACTGCATATTACGTTATATTATAAGGTATTTTCAATGATGCACTGCATATTACGTTATACTATAAGGTATTTTCAATGATACACTACAAATTACGATATATTATAAGGTATTTTCAATGATACACTGCATATTACGTTATATTATAAGGTATTTTCAATGATACACTGCATATTACGGTATATCATAAGGTATTTTCAATGATACACTGCACATTACGTTATATTATAAGGTATTTTCAATGATACACTACAAATTACGATATATTATAAGGTATTTTCAATGATACACTGCATATTACGTTATATTATAAGGTATTTTCAATGATACACTGCATATTACGTTATATTATAAGGTATTTTCAATGATACACTGCATATTACGTTATATTATAAGGTATTTTCAATGATGCACTGCATATTACGTTATACTATAAGGTATTTTCAATGATACACTACAAATTACGATATATTATAAGGTATTTTCAATGATACACTGCATATTACGTTATATTATAAGGTATTTTCAATGATACACTGCATATTACGGTATATCATAAGGTATTTTCAATGATACACTGCACATTACGTTATATTATAAGGTATTTTCAATGGTACACTGCATATTACGATATATTATAAGGTATTTTCAATGATACCCTGCATATTACGTTATATTATAAGGTATTTTCAATGATAGACTAGAATTACCATATATTCTAAGTTATTTTCAATGATACACTACAAATTACGTTATATTATAAGGTATTTTCAATGATAGACTAGAATTACCATATATTGTAAGTTATTTTCAATGATACACTACATATTACGATATATTATAAGGTATTTTCAATGATACCATGCATATTACGTTATATTATAAGGTATTTTCAATGATGCACTGCATATTACGTTATATTATAAGGTATTTTCAATGATGCACTGCATATTACGTTATACTAAAAGGTATTTTCAATGGTACACTACAAATTACGATATATTATAAGGTATTTTCAATGATACACTGCATATTACGTTATATGAGAAGGTATTTTCATTGATACACTACAAATTACGATATATTATAAGGTATTTTCAATGATACACTGCATATTACGTTATATCATAAGGTATTTTCAATGATACACTGCATATTAAGTTATATTAAAAGGTATTTTCAATGATAAACTGCAATATATTATAAGGTATTTTCAATGATACACTGCATATTACGTTATATTATAAGGTATTTTCAAAGATACACTACAAATAACGATATATTATAAGGTATTTTCAATGATACACTGCATATTACGTTATATGAGAAGGTATTTTCATTGATACACTACAAATTACGATATATTATAAGGTATTTTCAATGATACACTGCATATTACGTTATATCTGAAGGTATTTTCAATGATACACTGCATATTACGTTATATTATAAGGTATTTTCAATGATACACTGCATATTACGTTATATTATAAGGTATTTTCAATGATACACTGCATATTACGTTATATTATAAGGTATTTTCAATGATACACTACAAATATCGATATATTATAAGGTATTTTCAATGATACACTGCATATTACGTTATATTATAAGGTATTTTCAAAGATACACTACAAATAACGATATATTATAAGGTATTTTCAATGATACACTGCATATTACGTTATATGAGAAGGTATTTTCATTGATACACTACAAATAACGATATATTATAAGGTATTTTCAATGATACACTGCATAATACGTTATATTATAAGGTATTTTCAATGATGCACTGCATATTACGTTATACTATAAGGTATTTTCTATGATACACTGCATATTAAGTTATATTATAAGCTATTTTCAATGATAAACTACTATATATTATAAGGTATTTTCAATGATACACTGCATATTACGTTATATTATAAGGTATTTTCAAAGATACACTACAAATAACGATATATTATAAGGTATTTTCAATGATACACTGCATATTACGTTATATGAGAAGGTATTTTCATTGATACACTACAAATTACGATATATTATAAGGTATTTTCAATGATACACTGCATATTACGTTATATCATAAGGTATTTTCAATGATACACTGCATATTAAGTTATATTAAAAGGTATTTTCAATGATAAACTGCAATATATTATAAGGTATTTTCAATTTTACACTGCATATTACGTTATATTATAAGGTATTTTCAAAGATACACTACAAATTACGATATATTATAAGGTATTTTCAATGATACACTGCACATTACGTTATATTATAAGGTATTTTCAATGATACACTGCATATTACGTTATATTATAAGGTATTTTCAATGATACACTACAAATATCGATATATTATAAGGTATTTTCAATGATACACTGCATATTACGTTATATTATAAGGTATTTTCAAAGATACACTACAAATAACGATATATTATAAGGTATTTTCAATGATACACTGCATATTACGTTATATGAGAAGGTATTTTCATTGATACACTACAAATAACGATATATTATAAGGTATTTTCAATGATACACTGCATAATACGTTATATTATAAGGTATTTTCAATGATGCACTGCATATTACGTTATACTATAAGGTATTTTCTATGATACACTGCATATTAAGTTATATTATAAGCTATTTTCAATGATAAACTACTATATATTATAAGGTATTTTCAATGATACACTGCATATTACGTTATATTATAAGGTATTTTCAAAGATACACTACAAATAACGATATATTATAAGGTATTTTCAATGATACACTGCATATTACGTTATATGAGAAGGTATTTTCATTGATACACTACAAATTACGATATATTATAAGGTATTTTCAATGATACACTGCATATTACGTTATATCATAAGGTATTTTCAATGATACACTGCATATTAAGTTATATTAAAAGGTATTTTCAGTGATAAACTGCAATATATTATAAGGTATTTTCAATTTTACACTGCATATTACGTTATATTATAAGGTATTTTCAAAGATACACTACAAATTACGATATATTATAAGGTATTTTCAATGATACACTGCATATTACGTTATATGATTAGGTATTTTCAATGATACACTAAAAAATTACGGTATATCATAAGGTATTTTCAATGATACACTGCATATTAAGTTATATTATAAGGTATTTTCAATGATACCATGCATATTACGTTATATCATAAGGTATTTTCAATGATACACTGCATATTACGTTATATTATAAGGTATTTTCAAAGATACACTACAAATTACGATATATTATAAGGTATTTTCAATGATACACTGCACATTACGTTATATTATAAGGTATTTTCAATGATACACTGCATAATACGTTATATTATAAGGTATTTTCAATGATGCACTGCATATTACGTTATACTATAAGGTATTTTCAATGATACACTGCATATTAAGTTATATTATAAGGTATTTTCAATGATACACTGCATATTACGTTAAATTATAAGGTATTTTAAATGATACACTGCATATTACGTTATATTATAAGGTATTTTCAATGATACACTGCATATTACGTTATATTATAAGGTATTTTCAAGGATACACTGCATATTACGTTATATGAGAAGGTATTTTCAAAGATACACTACAAATAACGATATATTATAAGGTATTTTCAATGATACACTGCATATTACGTTATATTATAAGGTATTTTCAATGATACACTGCATATTACGTTATAATATAAGGTAATTTCAATGATACACTGCATATTACGTTATATTATAAGGTATTTTCAATGATGCACTGCATATTACGTTATATTATAAGGTATTTTCATTGATAGACAAGAATTACCATATATTCTAAGGTATTTTCAATGATACACTGCATATTACGTTATATTATTAGGTATTTTCAATGATACACTAAAAAATTACGATATATTATAAGGTATTTCCAATGATACACTGCATATTACGTTATATTATTAGGTATTTTCAATGATACACTAAAAAATTACGATATATTATAAGGTATTTCCAATGATACACTGCATATTACGTTATATTATAAGGTATTTTCAATGATACACTGCATATTACGTTATATTATAAGGTATTTTCAATGATACACTGCTTATTACGTTATATTATAAGGTATTTTCAATGATACACTGCATATTACGGTATATCATAAGGTATTTTCAATGATACACTGCATATTAAGTTATATTATAAGGTATTTTCAATGATACACTGCATATTACGTTATATTATAAGGTATTTTCAATGATGCACTGCATATTACGTTATACTATAAGGTATTTTCAATGATACACTACAAATTACGATATATTATAAGGTATTTTCAATGATACACTGCATATTACGTTATATTATAAGGTATTTTCAATGATACACTGCATATTACGGTATATCATAAGGTATTTTCAATGATACACTGCATATTAAGTTATATTATAAGGTATTTTCAATGATGCACTGCATATTACGTTATATTATAAGGTATTTTCATTGATAGACAAGAATTACCATATATTCTAAGGTATTTTCATTGATACACTGCATATTACGTTATATTATTAGGTATTTTCAATGATACACTAAAAAATTACGATATATTATAAGGTATTTCCAATGATACACTGCATATTACGTTATATTATTAGGTATTTTCATTGATAGACAAGAATTACCATATATTCTAAGGTATTTTCATTGATACACTGCATATTACGTTATATGAGAAGGTATTTTCATTGATACACTACAAATTACGATATATTATAAGGTATTTTCAATGATACACTGCATATTACGTTATATGGGAAGGTATTTTCAATGATACACTGCATATTACGTTATATTATAAGGTATTTTCAATGATACACTGCATATTACGTTCTATTATAAGGTATTTTCAATGATACACTGCATATTACGTTATATTATAAGGTATTTTCAATGATGCACTGCATATTACGTTATACTATAAGGTATTTTCAATGATACACTGCATATTAAGTTATATTATAAGGTATTTTCAATGATAAACTACTATATATTATAAGGTATTTTCAATGATACACTGCATATTACGTTATATTATAAGGTATTTTCAATGATACACTGCATATTACGTTATATTATAAGGTATTTTCAATGATACACTGCATATTACGTTATATTATAAGGTATTTTCAATGATGCACTGCATATTACGTTATACTATAAGGTATTTTCAATGATACACTGCATATTAAGTTATATTATAAGGTATTTTCAATGATAAACTACTATATATTATAAGGTATTTTCAATGATACACTGCATATTACGTTATATTATAAGGTATTTTCATTGATAGACTAGAATTACCATATATTCTAAGGTATTTTCAATGATACACTGCACATTACGTTATATGAGAAGGTATTTTCATTGATACACTACAAATTACGATATATTATAAGGTATTTTCAATGATACACTGCATATTACGTTATATCATAAGGTATTTTCAATGATACACTGCATATTAAGTTATATTAAAAGGTATTTTCAATGATACACTGCATATTACGTTATATTATAAGGTATTTTCAAAGATACACTACAAATTACGATATATTATATGGTATTTTCAATGATACACTGCATATTACGTTATATTAAAAGGTATTTTCAATGATACACTGCATAATACGTTATATTATAAGGTATTTTCAATGATGCACTGCATATTACGTTATACTATAAGGTATTTTCAATGATACACTGCATATTAAGTTATATTATAAGGTATTTTCAATGATAAACTACTATATATTATAAGGTATTTTCAATGATACACTGCATATTACGTTATACTATAAGGTATTTTCAAAGATACACTACAAATAACGATATATTATAAGGTATTTTCAATGATACACTGCATATTACGTTATATGAGAAGGTATTTTCATTGATACACTACAAATTACGATATATTATAAGGTATTTTCAATGATACACTGCATATTACGTTATATTATAAGGTATTTTCAATGATACACTGCATATTACGTTATATTATAAGGTATTTATATTGATAGACTAGAATTACCATATATTCTAAGGTATTTTCAATGATACACTGCACATTACGTTATATGGGAAGGTATTTTCATTGATACACTACAAATTACGATATATTATAAGGTATTTTCAATGATACACTGCATATTACGTTATATGGGAAGTTATTTTCAATGATACACTGCACATTACGTTATATTATAAGGTATTTTCAATGATACACTGCATATTACGTTATATTATTAGGTATTTTCAATGATACACTAAAAAATTACGATATATTATAAGGTATTTCCAATGATACACTGCATATTACGTTATATTATAAGGTATTTTCAATGATACACTGCATATTACGGTATATCATAAGGTATTTTCAATGATACACTACAAATTATGATATATTATAAGGTATTTTCAATGATACACTGCATATTACGTTATATTATAAGGTATTTTCAATGATACACTGCATATTACGGTATATCATAAGGTATTTTCAATGATACACTGCATATTAAGTTATATTATAAGGTATTTTCAATGATAAACTACTATATATTATAAGGTATTTTCAATGATACACTACAAATTATGATATATTATAAGGTATTTTCAATGATACACTGCATATTACGTTATATTATAAGGTATTTTCAATGATACACTGCATATTACGTTATATTATAAGGTATTTTCAATGATAAACTACTATATATTATAAGGTATTTTCAATGATACACTGAATATTACGTTATATTATAAGGTATTTTCAAAGATACACTACAAGAAAACGATATATTATAAGGTATTTTCAATGATACACTGCATATTACGTTATATGAGAAGGTATTTTCATTGATACACTACAAATTACGATATATTATAAGGTATTTTCAATGATACACTGCATATTACGTTATATGAGAAGGTATTTTCATTGATACACTACAAATTACGATATATTATAAGGTATTTTCAATGATACACTGCATATTACGTTATATTATAAGGTATTTTCAATGATACACTGCATATTACGGTATATCATAAGGTATTTTCAATGATACACTGCATATTAAGTTATATTATAAAGTATTTTCAATGATAAACTACTATATATTATAAGGTATTTTCAATGATACACTGCATATTACGTTATATTATAAGGTATTTTCAAAGATACACTACAAGAAAACGATATATTATAAGGTATTTTCAATGATGCACTGCATATTACGTTATACTATAAGGTATTTTCAATGATACACTACAAATTATGATATATTATAAGGTATTTTCAATGATACACTGCATATTACGGTATATCATAAGGTATTTTCAATGATACACTGCATATTACGGTATATCATAAGGTATTTTCAATGATACACTACAAATTATGATATATTATAAGGTATTTTCAATGATACACTGCATATTACGTTATATTATAAGGTATTTTCAATGATACACTGCATATTACGGTATATCATAAGGTATTTTCAATGATACACTGCATATTAAGTTATATTATAAGGTATTTTCAATGATAAACTACTATATATTATAAGGTATTTTCAATGATACACTGAATATTACGTTATATTATAAGGTATTTTCAAAGATACACTACAAGAAAACGATATATTATAAGGTATTTTCAATGATACACTGCATATTACGTTATATGAGAAGGTATTTTCATTGATACACTACAAATTACGATATATTATAAGGTATTTTCAATGATAAACTGCAATATATTATAAGGTATTTTCAATGATACACTGCATATTACGTTATATTATAAGGTATTTTCAAAGATACACTACAAATTACGATATATTATAAGGTATTTTCAACGATACACTACTATATATTATAAGGTATTTTCAATGATACACTTCATATTACGTTATATTATAAGGTATTTTCAATGATGCACTGCATATTACGTTATACTATAAGGTATTTTCAATGATACACTGCATATTAAGTTATATTATAAGGTATTTTCAATGATAAACTACTATATATTATAAGGTATTTTCAATGATACACTGCATATTACGTTATATTATAAGGTATTTTCAAAGATACACTGCATATTAAGTTATATTAAAAGGTATTTTCAATGATAAACTGCAATATATTATAAGGTATTTTCAATGATACACTGCATATTACGATATATTATAAGGTATTTTCAATGATACACTGCATATTACGTTATATTATAAGGTATTTATATTGATAGACTAGAATTACCATATATTCTAAGGTATTTTCAATGATACACTGCACATTACGTTATATGAGAAGGTATTTTCATTGATACACTACAAATTACGATATATTATAAGGTATTTTCAATGATACACTGCATATTACGTTATATGGGAAGTTATTTTCAATGATACACTGCACATTACGTTATATTATAAGGTATTTTCAATGATACACTGCATATTACGTTATATTATTAGGTATTTTCAATGATACACTAAAAAATTACGATATATTATAAGGTATTTCCAATGATACACTGCATATTACGTTATATTATAAGGTATTTTCAATGATACACTGCATATTACGGTATATCATAAGGTATTTTCAATGATACACTACAAATTATGATATATTATAAGGTATTTTCAATGATACACTGCATATTACGTTATATTATAAGGTATTTTCAATGATACACTGCATATTACGGTATATCATAAGGTATTTTCAATGATACACTGCATATTAAGTTATATTATAAGGTATTTTCAATGATAAACTACTATATATTATAAGGTATTTTCAATGATACACTACAAATTATGATATATTATAAGGTATTTTCAATGATACACTGCATATTACGTTATATTATAAGGTATTTTCAATGATACACTGCATATTACGTTATATTATAAGGTATTTTCAATGATAAACTACTATATATTATAAGGTATTTTCAATGATACACTGAATATTACGTTATATTATAAGGTATTTTCAAAGATACACTACAAGAAAACGATATATTATAAGGTATTTTCAATGATACACTGCATATTACGTTATATGAGAAGGTATTTTCATTGATACACTACAAATTACGATATATTATAAGGTATTTTCAATGATACACTGCATATTACGTTATATGAGAAGGTATTTTCATTGATACACTACAAATTACGATATATTATAAGGTATTTTCAATGATACACTGCATATTACGTTATATTATAAGGTATTTTCAATGATACACTGCATATTACGGTATATCATAAGGTATTTTCAATGATACACTCCATATTAAGTTATATTATAAAGTATTTTCAATGATAAACTACTATATATTATAAGGTATTTTCAATGATACACTGCATATTACGTTATATTATAAGGTATTTTCAAAGATACACTACAAGAAAACGATATATTATAAGGTATTTTCAATGATGCACTGCATATTACGTTATACTATAAGGTATTTTCAATGATACACTACAAATTATGATATATTATAAGGTATTTTCAATGATACACTGCATATTACGGTATATCATAAGGTATTTTCAATGATACACTGCATATTACGGTATATCATAAGGTATTTTCAATGATACACTACAAATTATGATATATTATAAGGTATTTTCAATGATACACTGCATATTACGTTATATTATAAGGTATTTTCAATGATACACTGCATATTACGGTATATCATAAGGTATTTTCAATGATACACTGCATATTAAGTTATATTATAAGGTATTTTCAATGATAAACTACTATATATTATAAGGTATTTTCAATGATACACTGCATATTACGTTATATTATAAGGTATTTTCAAAGATACACTACAAGAAAACGATATATCATAAGGTATTTTCAATGATACACTGCATATTAAGTTATATTATAAAGTATTTTCAATGATAAACTACTATATATTATAAGGTATTTTCAATGATACACTGCATATTACGTTATATTATAAGGTATTTTCAAAGATACACTACAAGAAAACGATATATTATAAGGTATTTTCAATGATGCACTGCATATTACGTTATACTATAAGGTATTTTCAATGATACACTACAAATTATGATATATTATAAGGTATTTTCAATGATACACTGCATATTACGGTATATCATAAGGTATTTTCAATGATACACTGCATATTACGGTATATCATAAGGTATTTTCAATGATACACTACAAATTACGATATATTATAAGGTATTTTCAATGATACACTGCATATTACGTTATATTATAAGGTATTTTCAATGATACACTGCATATTACGGTATATCATAAGGTATTTTCAATGATACACTGCATATTAAGTTATATTATAAGGTATTTTCAATGATAAACTACTATATATTATAAGGTATTTTCAATGATACACTGAATATTACGTTATATTATAAGGTATTTTCAAAGATACACTACAAGAAAACGATATATTATAAGGTATTTTCAATGATACACTGCATATTACGTTATATGAGAAGGTATTTTCATTGATACACTACAAATTACGATATATTATAAGGTATTTTCAATGATAAACTGCAATATATTATAAGGTATTTTCAATGATACACTGCATATTACGTTATATTATAAGGTATTTTCAAAGATACACTACAAATTACGATATATTATAAGGTATTTTCAACGATACACTACTATATATTATAAGGTATTTTCAATGATACACTTCATATTACGTTATATTATAAGGTATTTTCAATGATGCACTGCATATTACGTTATACTATAAGGTATTTTCAATGATACACTGCATATTAAGTTATATTATAAGGTATTTTCAATGATAAACTACTATATATTATAAGGTATTTTCAATGATACACTGCATATTACGTTATACTATAAGGTATTTTCAATGATAAACTACTATATATTATAAGGTATTTTCAATGATACACTACAAATTACGTTATATCATAAGGTATATTCAATGATACACTGCATATTATGATATATTATAAGGTATTTTCAATGATACACTGCATATTACGGTATATCATAAGGTATTTTCAATGATACACTGCATATTAAGTTATATTATAAGGTATTTTCAATGATAAACTACTATATATTATAAGGTATTTTCAATGATACACTGAATATTACGTTATATTATAAGGTATTTTCAAAGATACACTACAAGAAAACGATATATTATAAGGTATTTTCAATGATACACTGCATATTACGTTATATTATAAGGTATTTTCAATGATACACTGCATAGTACGTTATATTATAAGGTATTTTCAATGATGCACTGCATATTACGTTATATTATAAGGTATTTTCAAAGATACACTGCATATTAAGTTATATTAAAAGGTATTTTCAATGATAAACTGCAATATATTATAAGGTATTTTCAATGATACACTGCATATTAAGTTATATTATAAGGTATTTTCAATGATAAACTACTATATATTATAAGGTATTTTCAATGATACACTGCATATTACGTTATATTATAAGGTATTTTCAAAGATACACTGCATATTAAGTTATATTAAAAGGTATTTTCAATGATAAACTGCAATATATTATAAGGTATTTTCAATGATACACTGCATATTACGATATATTATAAGGTATTTTCAATGATACACTGCATATTACGTTATATTATAAGGTATTTATATTGATAGACTAGAATTACCATATATTCTAAGGTATTTTCAATGATACACTGCACATTACGTTATATGAGAAGGTATTTTCATTGATACACTACAAATTACGATATATTATAAGGTATTTTCAATGATACACTGCATATTACGTTATATGGGAAGTTATTTTCAATGATACACTGCATATTACGTTATATTATAAGGTATTTTCAATGATACACTGCATATTACGTTATATTATTAGGTATTTTCAATGAAACACTAAAAAATTACGATATATTATAAGGTATTTCCAATGATACACTGCATATTACGTTATATTATAAGGTATTTTCAATGATACACTGCATATTACGGTATATCATAAGGTATTTTCAATGATACACTACAAATTATGATATATTATAAGGTATTTTCAATGATACACTGCATATTACGTTATATTATAAGGTATTTTCAATGATACACTGCATATTACGGTATATCATAAGGTATTTTCAATGATACACTGCATATTAAGTTATATTATAAGGTATTTTCAATGATAAACTACTATATATTATAAGGTATTTTCAATGATACACTACAAATTACGATATATTATAAGGTATTTTCAATGATACACTGCATATTACGGTATATCATAAGGTATTTTCAATGATACACTGCATATTAAGTTATATTATAAGGTATTTTCAATGATAAACTACTATATATTATAAGGTATTTTCAATGATACACTGAATATTACGTTATATTATAAGGTATTTTCAAAGATAAACTACTATATATTATAAGGTATTTTCAATGATACACTGCATATTACGTTATATGAGAAGGTATTTTCATTGATACACTACAAATTACGATATATTAAAAGGTATTTTCAATGATACACTGCATATTACGTTATATGAGAAGGTATTTTCATTGATACACTACAAATTACGATATATTATAAGGTATTTTCAATGATACACTGCATATTACGTTATATTATAAGGTATTTTCAATGATACACTGCATATTACGGTATATCATAAGGTATTTTCAATGATACACTCCATATTAAGTTATATTATAAAGTATTTTCAATGATAAACTACTATATATTATAAGGTATTTTCAATGATACACTGCATATTACGTTATATTATAAGGTATTTTCAAAGATACACTACAAGAAAACGATATATTATAAGGTATTTTCAATGATGCACTGCATATTACGTTATACTATAAGGTATTTTCAATGATACACTACAAATTATGATATATTATAAGGTATTTTCAATGATACACTGCATATTACGGTATATCATAAGGTATTTTCAATGATACACTGCATATTACGGTATATCATAAGGTATTTTCAATGATACACTACAAATTATGATATATTATAAGGTATTTTCAATTATACACTGCATATTACGTTATATTATAAGGTATTTTCAATGATACACTGCATATTACGGTATATCATAAGGTATTTTCAATGATACACTGCATATTAAGTTATATTATAAGGTATTTTCAATGATAAACTACTATATATTATAAGGTATTTTCAATGATACACTGCATATTACGTTATATTATAAGGTATTTTCAAAGATACACTACAAGAAAACGATATATTATAAGGTATTTTCAATGATGCACTGCATATTACGTTATACTATAAGGTATTTTTAATGATACACTACAAATTATGATATATTATAAGGTATTTTCAATGATACACTGCATATTACGGTATATCATAAGGTATTTTCAATGATACACTGCATATTAAGTTATATTATAAGGTATTTTCAATGATAAACTACTATATATTATAAGGTATTTTCAATGATACACTGAATATTACGTTATATTATAAGGTATTTTCAAAGATACACTACAAGAAAACGATATATTATAAGGTATTTTCAATGATACACTGCATATTACGTTATATGAGAAGGTATTTTCATTGATACACTACAAACTACTATATATTATAAGGTATTTTCAATGATACACTGCATATTACGTTATATTATAAGGTATTTTCAAAGATACACTACAAATAACGATATATTATAAGGTATTTTCAATGATACACTGCATATTACGTTATATTATAAGGTATTTTCATTGATAGACTAGAATTACCATATATTCTAAGGTATTTTCAATGATACACTGCATATTACGTTATATCATAAGGTATTTTCAATGATACACTGCATATTAAGTTATATTAAAAGGTATTTTCAATAATAAACTGCAATATATTATAAGGTATTTTCAATGATACACTGCATATTACGTTATATTACAAGGTATTTTCAATGATACACTGCATATCACGTTATACTATAAGGTATTTTCAATGATAAACTACTATATATTATAAGGTATTTTCAATGATAAACTACTATATATTATAAGGTATTTTCAATGATACACTACAAATTACGTTATATCATAAGGTATATTCAATGATACACTGCATATTAAGTTATATGGGAAGGTATATTCAATGATACACTGCATATTACGTTATATTATAAGGTATTTTCAATGATACACTGCATATTACGTTATATTATAAGGTATTTTCAATGATACACTGCATATTACGTTATATTATAAGGTATTTTCAATGATACACTACAAATTACGATATATCATAATTATATTCAATGATACACTGCATATTAAGTTATATTATAAGGTATTTTCAATGATAAACTACTATATATTATAAGGTATTTTCAATGATACACTGCATATTACGTTATATTATAAGGTATTTCCAATGATACACTGCATATTACGTTATATTACAAGGTATTTTCAATGATACACTGCATATTACGTTATACTATAAGGTATTATCAATGATAAACTACTATATATTATAAGGTATTTTCAATGATACACTACAAATTACGTTATATCATAATTATATTCAATGATACACTGCATATTAAGTTATATTATAAGGTATTTTCAATGATAAACTACTATATATTATAAGGTATTTTCAATGATACACTGCATATTACGTTATATTATAAGGTATTTTCAAAGATACACTACAAATAACGATATATTATAAGGTATTTTCAATGATACACTGCATATTACGTTATATGAGAAGGTATTTTCATTGATACACTACAAATTACGATATATTATAAGGTATTTTCAATGATACACTGCATATTACGTTACATTATAAGGTATTTTCAATGATACACAGCATATTACGTTATATGAGAAGGTATTTTCATTGATACACTACAAATTACGATATATTATAAGGTATTTTCAATGATATCCTGCATATTACGTTATAGTATAAGGTATTTTCAATGATACACTGCATATTACGTTATATTATAAGGTATTTCCAATGATACACTGCATATTACGTTATATTACAAGGTATTTTCAATGATACACTGCATATTACGTTATACTATAAGGTATTATCAATGATAAACTACTATATATAATAAGGTATTTTCAATGATACACTACAAATTACGTTATATCATAATTATATTCAATGATACACTGCATATTAAGTTATATTATAAGGTATTTTCAATGATAAACTACTATATATTATAAGGTATTTTCAATGATACACTGCATATTACGTTATATTATAAGGTATTTTCAAAGATACACTACAAATAACGATATATTATAAGGTATTTTCAATGATACACTGCATATTACGTTATATGAGAAGGTATTTTCATTGATACACTACAAATTACGATATATTATAAGGTATTTTCAATGATACACTGCATATTACGTTATATTATAAGGTATTTTCAATGATACACTGCATATTACGTTATATTCTAAGGTATTTTCAATGATACACTGCATATTACGTTATATTATAAGGTATTTTCAATGATACACTGCATATTACGTTATATTATAAGGTATTTTCATTGATAGACTAGAATTACCATATATTCTAAGGTATTTTCAATGATATCCTGCATATTACGTTATATTATAAGGTATTTTCAATGATACACTGCATATTACGTTATATTATAAGGTATTTTCAATGATACACTACAAATTACGATATATTATAAGGTATTTTCAATGATACCCTGCATATTACGTTATATTATAAGGTATTTTCAATGATACACTGCATATTACGTTATATTATAAGGTATTTTCAGTGATACACTACAAATTACGATATATTATAAGGTATTTTCAATGATACACTGCATATTACGTTATATTATAAGGTATTTTCATTGATAGACTAGAATTACCATATATTCTAAGGTATTTTCAATGATACACTGCATATTACGTTATATCATAAGGTATTTTCAATGATACACTGCATATTAAGTTATATTAAAAGGTATTTTTCAATGATAAACTGCAATATATTATAAGGTATTTTTCAATGATACACTGCATATTACGTTATATTACAAGGTATTTTCAATGATACAACTGCATATTACGTTATACTATAAGGTATTTTCAATGATAAACTACTATATATTATAAGGTATTTTCAATGATACACTACAAATTACGTTATATCATAAGGTATATTCAATGATACACTGCATATTAAGTTATATGGGAAGGTATATTCAATGATACACTGCATATTACGTTATATTATAAGGTATTTTCAATGATACACTGCATATTACGTTATATTATAAGGTATTTTCAATGACACACTGCATATTACGTTACATTATAAGGTATTTTCAATGATACACTGCATATTACGTTATATGAGAAGGTATTTTCATTGATACACTACAAATTACGATATATTATAAGGTATTTTCAATGATATCCTGCATATTACGTTATATTATAAGGTATTTTCAATGATACACTGCATATTACGTTATATTATAAGGTATTTTCAATGATACACTCCAAATTACGATATATTATAAGGTATTTTCAATGATACCCTGCATATTACGTTATATTATAAGGTATTTTCAATGATACACTGCATATTACGTGATATTATAAGGTATTTTCCATGATAAACTACAAATTACGATATATTATAAGGTATTTTCAATGATACACTACAAATTACGTTATATCATAAGGTATATTCAATGATACACTGCATATTAAGTTATATTATAAGGTATTTTCAATGATAAACTACTATATATTATAAGGTATTTTCAATGATACACTGCATATTACGTTATATTATAAGGTATTTTCAAAGATACACTACAAATAACGATATATTATAAGGTATTTTCAATGATACACTGCATATTACGTTATATGAGAAGGTATTTTCATTGATACACTACAAATTACGATATATTATAAGGTATTTTCAATGATACACTGCATATTACGTTATATTATAAGGTATTTTCAATGATACACTGCATATTACGTTATATTATAAGGTATTTTCAATGATACATTGCATATTACGTTATATGGGAAGGTATTTTCAATGATACACTGCATATTACGTTATATTATAAGGTATTTTCAATGATACACTGCATATTACGTTACATTATAATGTATTTTCAATGATACACTGCATATTACGTTATATTATAAGGTATTTTCAATGATACACTGCATATTACGTTATATTATAAGGTATTTTCAATGATACATTGCATATTACGTTATATGGGAAGGTATTTTCAATGATACACTGCATATTACGTTATATTATAAGGTATTTTCAATGATACACTGCATATTACGTTACATTATAAGGTATTTTCAATGATACACTGCATATTACGTTATATGAGAAGGTATTTTTCATTGATACACTACAAATTACGATATATTATAAGGTATTTTCAATGATATAGTGCATATTACGTTATATTATAAGGCATTTTCATTGATAGACTAGAATTACCATATATTCTAAGGTATTTTCAATGATACACTACAAATTACGATATATTATAAGGTATTTTCAATGATACCCTGCATATTACGTTGTATTATAAGGTATTTTCAATGATACACTGCATATTACGTTATATTATAAGGTATTTTCAATGATACACTGCATATTACGTTATATTATAAGGTATTTTCAATGATACACTGCATATTACGTTATATTATAAGGTATTTTCAATGATACATTGCATATTACGTTATATGGGAAGGTATTTTCAATGATACACTGCATATTACGTTATATTATAAGGTATTTTCAATGATACACTGCATATTACGTTACATTATAAGGTATTTTCAATGATACACTGCATATTACGTTATATGAGAAGGTATTTTCATTGATACACTACAAATTACGATATATTATAAGGTATTTTCAATGATATCCTGCATATTACGTTATATTATAAGGTATTTTCATTGATAGACTAGAATTACCATATATTCTAAGGTATTTTCAATGATACACTACAAATTACGATATATTATAAGGTATTTTCAATGATACCCTGCATATTACGTTATATCATAAGGTATATTCAATGATACACTGCATATTACGTTATATTATAAGGTATTTTCATTGATAGACAAGAATTACCATATAATTATAAGGTATTTTCAATGATACACTGCATATTACGTTATATTATAAGGTATTTTCAATGATACACTGCATATTACGTTATATTATAAGGTATTTTCATTGATAGACTAGAATTACCATATATTCTAAGGTATTTTCAATGATACACTGCATATTACGTTATATTATAAGGTATTTTCAATGATAAACTGCATGTTACGATATATTATAAGGTATTTTCAATGATACACTGCATATTACGTTATATTATAAGGTATTTTCAATGATACACTGCATATTACGATATATTATAAGGTATTTTCAATGATACCCTGCATATTACGTTATATTATAAGGTATTTTCAATGATAGACTAGAATTACCATATATTCTAAGTTAATTTCAATGATACACTACAAATTACGTTATATTATAAGGTATTTTCAATGATAGACTAGAATTACCATATATTCTAAGGTATTTTCAATGATACACTGCATATTACGTTATATTATAAGGTATTTTCAATGATATCCTGCATATTACGTTATATCATAAGGTATATTCAATGATACACTGCATATTACGTTATATTATAAGGTATTGTCATTGATAGACAAGAATTAACATATATTCTAAGGTATTTTCAATGATACACTACAAATTACGATATATTATAAGGTATTTTCAATGATACACAGCATATTACGTTATATTATAAGGTATTTTCAATGATAAACTACTATATATTATAAGGTATTTTCAATGATACACAGCATATTACGTTATATTGTAAGGTATTTTCACTGATAAACTACTATATATTATAAGGTATTTTCAATGATACACTGCATATTACGTTATATTATAAGGTATTTTCAATGATACACTGCATATTGCGTTATATTATAAGGTATTTTCAATGATAAACTACAAATTACGATATATTATAAGGTATTTTCAGTGATACACTACAAATTACGATATATTATAAGGTATTTTCAATGATACACTGCATATTACGTTATATTATAAGGTATTTTCATTGATAGACTAGAATTACCATATATTCTAAGGTATTTTCAATGATACACTGCATATTACGTTATATCATAAGGTATTTTCAATGATACACTGCATATTAAGTTATATTAAAAGGTATTTTCAATGATAAACTGCAATATATTATAAGGTATTTTCAATGATACACTGCATATTACGTTATATTACAAGGTATTTTCAATGATACACTGCATATTACGTTATACTATAAGGTATTTTCAATGATAAACTACTATATATTATAAGGTATATTCAATGATACACTGCATATTAAGTTATATTATAAGGTATTTTCAATGATAAACTACTATATATTATAAGGTATTTTCAATGATACACTGCATATTACGTTATATTATAAGGTATTTTCAAAGATACACTACAAATAACGATATATTATAAGGTATTTTCAATGATACACTGCATATTACGTTATATGAGAAGGTATTTTCATTGATACACTACAAATTACGATATATTATAAGGTATTTTCAATGATACACTGCATATTGCGTTATATATAAGGTATTTTCAATGATAAACTACTATATATTATAAGGTATTTTCAATGATACACTGCATATTACGTTATATTATAAGGTATTTTCATTGATAGACTAGAATTACCATATATTCTAAGGTATTTTCAATGATATCCTGCATATTACGTTATATTATAAGGTATTTTCAATGATACACTGCATATTACGTTATATTATAAGGTATTTTCAATGATACACTACAAATTACGATATATTATAAGGTATTTTCAATGATACCCTGCATATTACGTTATATTATAAGGTATTTTCAATGATACACTGCATATTACGTTATATTATAAGGTATTTTCAGTGATACACTACAAATTACGATATATTATAAGGTATTTTCAATGATACACTGCATATTACGTTATATTATAAGGTATTTTCATTGATAGACTAGAATTACCATATATTCTAAGGTATTTTCAATGATACACTGCATATTACGTTATATCATAAGGTATTTTCAATGATACACTGCATATTAAGTTATATTAAAAGGTATTTTCAATGATAAACTGCAATATATTATAAGGTATTTTCAATGATACACTGCATATTACGTTATATTACAAGGTATTTTCAATGATACACTGCATATTACGTTATACTATAAGGTATTTTCAATGATAAACTACTATATATTATAAGGTATTTTCAATGATACACTGCATATTACGTTATATTATAAGGTATTTTCAATGATACATTGCATATTACGTTATATGGGAAGGTATTTTCAATGATACACTGCATATTACGTTATATTATAAGGTATTTTCAATGATACACTGCATATTACGTTACATTATAAGGTATTTTCAATGATACACTGCATATTACGTTATATGAGAAGGTATTTTCATTGATACACTACAAATTACGATATATTATAAGGTATTTTCAATGATATCCTGCATATTACGTTATATTATAAGGTATTTTCATTGATAGACTAGAATTACCATATATTCTAAGGTATTTTCAATGATACACTACAAATTACGATATATTATAAGGTATTTTCAATGATACCCTGCATATTACGTTATATCATAAGGTATATTCAATGATACACTGCATATTACGTTATATTATAAGGTATTTTCATTGATAGACAAGAATTACCATATATTATAAGGTATTTTCAATGATACACTGCATAATTACGTTATATTATAAGGTATTTTCAATGATACACTGCATATTACGTTAATATTATAAGGTATTTTCATTGATAGACTAGAATTACCATATATTCTAAGGTATTTTCAATGATACACTGCATATTACGTTATATTATAAGGTATTTTCAATGATAAACTGCATGTTACGATATATTATAAGGTATTTTCAATGATACACTGCATATTACGTTATATTATAAGGTATTTTCAATGGTACACTGCATATTACGATATATTATAAGGTATTTTCAATGATACCCTGCATATTACGTTATATTATAAGGTATTTTCAATGATAGACTAGAATTACCATATATTCTAAGTTATTTTCAATGATACACTACAAATTACGTTATATTATAAGGTATTTTCAATGATAGACTAGAATTACCATATATTCTAAGGTATTTTCAATGATACACTGCATATTACGTTATATTATAAGGTATTTTCAATGATATCCTGCATATTACGTTATATCATAAGGTATATTCAATGATACACTGCATATTACGTTATATTATAAGGTATTTTCATTGATAGACAAGAATTAACATATATTCTAAGGTATTTTCAATGATACACTACAAATTACGATATATTATAAGGTATTTTCAATGATACACAGCATATTACGTTATATTATAAGGTATTTTCAATGATAAACTACTATATATTATAAGGTATTTTCAATGATACACAGCATATTACGTTATATTATAAGGTATTTTCACTGATAAACTACTATATATTATAAGGTATTTTCAATGATACACTGCATATTACGTTATATTATAAGGTATTTTCAATGATACACTGCATATTACGTTATATTATAAGGTATTTTCAATGATAAACTACAAATTACGATATATTATAAGGTATTTTCAATGATACACTACAAATTACGTTATATCATAAGGTATATTCAATGATACACTGCATATTAAGTTATATCATAAGGTATTTTCAATGATAAACTACTATATATTATAAGGTATTTTCAATGATACACTGCATATTACGTTATATTATAAGGTATTTTCAAAGATACACTACAAATAACGATATATTATAAGGTATTTTCAATGATACACTGCATATTACGTTATATGAGAAGGTATTTTCATTGATACACTACAAATTACGATATATTATAAGGTATTTTCAATGATACACTGCATATTACGTTATATTATAAGGTATTTTCAATGATACACTGCATATTACGTTATATTATAAGGTATTTTCAATGATACACTGCATATTACGTTATATGGGAAGGTATTTTCAATGATAGACTGCATATTACGTTATATTATATGGTATTTCCAATGATAGACTGCATATTACATTGTATTGTAAGGTATTTTCCATGATACACTGCATATTACGTTATATTATAAGGTATTTTCAATGATACACTGCATATTACGTTATATTATAAGCTATATTCAATGATACACTGCATATTACTTTATATTATAATATATTTTCAATGATACACTACAAATTACGTTATATTATAAGGTATTTTCAATGATACACTACAAATTACGTTATATTATAAGGTATTTTCAATGATACACTACAAATTACGATATATTCTAAAGTATTTTCAATGATACACTGTATATTACGTTATATTATAAGGTATTTTCAATGATAGACTGCAAATATCACGTTATATTATAAGGTATTTTCAATGATACACTGCATATTACGTTATATTATAAGCTATTTTCAATGATACACTGCATATTACCTTATATAATAAGGTATTTTCAATGATAGACTGCAAATATCACGTTATATTATAAGGTATTTTCAATGATACACTGCATATTACGTTATATTATAAGTTATTTTCAATGATACACTGCATATTACATTATTTTATAATGTATTTTCAATGATACACTACAAATTACGTTATATTATAAGGTATTTTCAATGATACACTGCATATTACGTTATATTATAAGGTATTTTCAATGATACACTGCATATTACATTATTTTATAATGTATTTTCAATGATACACTACAAATTACGTTATATTATAAGGTATTTTCAATGATACACTACAAATTACGATATATTATAAAGTATTTTCAATGATACATTGAATATTACGTTATATTATAAGGTATTTTCAATGATACACTACAATTACGATATATTCTAAAGTATTTTCAATGATACCCTGTATATTACGTTATATTATAAGGTATTTTCAATGATACACTGCGTATTACGTTATATTATAAGTTATTTTCATTGATGGACTGCATATTACCTTATATAATAAGGTATTTTCAATGATACACTGCATATTACGTTACATTATAAGGTATTTTCAATGATACACTGCATATTACGTTATATGAGAAGGTATTTTCATTGATACACTACAAATTACGATATATTATAAGGTATTTTCAATGATATCCTGCATATTACGTTATATTATAAGGTATTTTCATTGATAGACTAGAATTACCATATATTCTAAGGTATTTTCAATGATACACTACAAATTACGATATATTATAAGGTATTTTCAATGATACCCTGCATATTACGTTATATCATAAGGTATATTCAATGATACACTGCATATTACGTTATATTATAAGGTATTTTCATTGATAGACAAGAATTACCATATATTATAAGGTATTTTCAATGATACACTGCATATTACGTTATATTATAAGGTATTTTCAATGATACACTGCATATTACGTTATATTATAAGGTATTTTCATTGATAGACTAGAATTACCATATATTCTAAGGTATTTTCAATGATACACTGCATATTACGTTATATTATAAGGTATTTTCAATGATAAACTGCATGTTACGATATATTATAAGGTATTTTCAATGATACACTGCATATTACGTTATATTATAAGGTATTTTCAATGATACACTGCATATTACGATATATTATAAGGTATTTTCAATGATACCCTGCATATTACGTTATATTATAAGGTATTTTCAATGATAGACTAGAATTACCATATATTCTAAGTTAATTTCAATGATACACTACAAATTACGTTATATTATAAGGTATTTTCAATGATAGACTAGAATTACCATATATTCTAAGGTATTTTCAATGATACACTGCATATTACGTTATATTATAAGGTATTTTCAATGATACCCTGCATATTACGTTATATCATAAGGTATATTCAATGATACACTGCATATTACGTTATATTATAAGGTATTTTCATTGATAGACAAGAATTAACATATATTCTAAGGTATTTTCAATGATACACTACAAATTACGATATATTATAAGGTATTTTCAATGATACACAGCATATTACGTTATATTATAAGGTATTTTCAATGATAAACTACTATATATTATAAGGTATTTTCAATGATACACAGCATATTACGTTATATTATAAGGTATTTTCACTGATAAACTACTATATATTATAAGGTATTTTCAATGATACACTGCATATTACGTTATATTATAAGGTATTTTCAATGATACACTGCATATTACGTTATATTATAAGGTATTTTCAATGATAAACTACAAATTACGATATATTATAAGGTATTTTCAATGATACACTACAAATTACGTTATATCATAAGGTATATTCAATGATACACTGCATATTAAGTTATATTATAAGGTATTTTCAATGATAAACTACTATATATTATAAGGTATTTTCAATGATACACTGCATATTACGTTATATTATAAGGTATTTTCAAAGATACACTACAAATAACGATATATTATAAGGTATTTTCAATGATACACTGCATATTACGTTATATGAGAAGGTATTTTCATTGATACACTACAAATTACGATATATTATAAGGTATTTTCAATGATACACTGCATATTACGTTATATTATAAGGTATTTTCAATGATACACTGCATATTACGTTATATTATAAGGTATTTTCAATGATACACTGCATATTACGTTATATGGGAAGGTATTTTCAATGATAGACTGCATATTACGTTATATTATATGGTATTTCCAATGATAGACTGCATATTACATTGTATTGTAAGGTATTTTCCATGATACACTGCATATTACGTTATATTATAAGGTATTTTCAATGATACACTGCATATTACGTTATATTATAAGCTATATTCAATGATACACTGCATATTACTTTATATTATAATATATTTTCAATGATACACTACAAATTACGTTATATTATAAGGTATTTTCAATGATACACTACAAATTACGTTATATTATAAGGTATTTTCAATGATACACTACAAATTACGATATATTCTAAAGTATTTTCAATGATACACTGTATATTACGTTATATTATAAGGTATTTTCAATGATAGACTGCAAATATCACGTTATATTATAAGGTATTTTCAATGATACACTGCATATTACGTTATATTATAAGCTATTTTCAATGATACACTGCATATTACCTTATATAATAAGGTATTTTCAATGATAGACTGCAAATATCACGTTATATTATAAGGTATTTTCAATGATACACTGCATATTACGTTATATTATAAGTTATTTTCAATGATACACTGCATATTACATTATTTTATAATGTATTTTCAATGATACACTACAAATTACGTTATATTATAAGGTATTTTCAATGATACACTGCATATTACGTTATATTATAAGTTATTTTCAATGATACACTGCATATTACATTATTTTATAATGTATTTTCAATGATACACTACAAATTACGTTATATTATAAGGTATTTTCAATGATACACTACAAATTACGATATATTATAAAGTATTTTCAATGATACATTGAATATTACGTTATATTATAAGGTATTTTCAATGATACACTACAATTACGATATATTCTAAAGTATTTTCAATGATACCCTGTATATTACGTTATATTATAAGGTATTTTCAATGATACACTGCGTATTACGTTATATTATAAGTTATTTTCATTGATGGACTGCATATTACCTTATATAATAAGGTATTTTCAATGATACACTGCATATTACATTACATTATAAGGTATTTTCAATGATACACTGCATATTACATTATAAGGTATTTTCAATAACACACAGCATATTATGTTACATTATAATGTATTTTCAATGATACACTGCATATTACATTATATTATAAGTTATTTTCAATGATACACTGCATATTACATTATTTTATAATGTATTTTCAATGGGAGACTGCATATTACGTTATATTATAAGCTATTTTCAATGATACACTACAAATTACGATATATTATAAGGTATTTTCAATGATACACTGCATATTACATTACATTATAAGGTATTTTCAATGATAAACTACTATATATAATAAGGTATTGTCAATGATAGACTGCAAATATCACGTTATATTATAAGGTACTTTCAATGATACACTGCGTATTACGTTATATTATAAGTTATTTTCATTGATAGACTGCATATTACCTTATATAATAAGGTATTTTCAATGATAGACTGCAAATATCACGTTATATTATAAGGTATTTTCAAAGATACACTACAAATTACGATATATTATAAGGTATTTTCAATGATACACTGCATATTACGTTATGTTATAAGGTATTTTCAATGATACACCGCATATTACGTTATATTATAAGGTATTTTCAATGATACACTGAATATTACGTTATATTATAAGGTATTTTCAATGATACACTACAATTACGATATATTCTAAAGTATTTTCAATGATACACTGTATATTACGTTATATTATAAGGTATTTTCAATGATACACTGCGTATTACGTTATATTATAAGTTATTTTCATTGATGGACTGCATATTACCTTATATAATAAGGTATTTTCAATGATAGACTGCAAATATCACGTTATATTATAAGGTATTTTCAATGATACACTGCATATTACGTTATATTATAAGCTATTTTCAATGATACACTGAATATTACGTTATATTATAAGGTATTTTCAATGATACACTACAATTACGATATATTCTAAAGTATTTTCAATGATACACTGTATATTACGTTATATTATACGGTATTTTCAATGATACACTGCATATTTCGTAATATTATAAGGTATTTTCAATGATACACTGCATACTACGTTACATTATCAGGTATTTTCAATGATACACTGCATATTACATTACATTATAAGGTATTTTCAATGACGGACTGCAAATATTACGTTTCATTATAATGTATTTTCAATGAATCACTGCATATTACGTTATATTAAAAAGTATTTTCAATGATACACTGCATATTACATTATATTATAAGTTATTTTCAATGATACACTGCATATTACATTACATTATAAGGTATTTTCAATAACACACTGCATATTACGTTATATTATAAGGTATTATCAATGATACACTGCATATTACGATATGTTATTAGGTAATTTCAATAACACACAGCATATTATGTTATATTATAAAGTATTTTCAATGATACACTGCATATTACGTTATATTATAAGGTATTTTCAATGATACACTGCATATTACGTTATATTATAAGGTATTTTCAATGATACACTGCATACTACGTTACATTATCAGGTATTTTCAATGATACACTGCATATTACATTACATTATAAGGTATTTTCAATGACGGACTGCAAATATTACGTTTCATTATAATGTATTTTCAATGAATCACTGCATATTACGTTATATTAAAAAGTATTTTCAATGATACACTGCATATTACGTTATATTATAAGTTATTTTCAATGATACACTGCATATTACATTACATTATAAGGTATTTTCAATAACACACTGTATATTACGTTATATTATAAGGTATTTTCCATGATACACTGTATATTACGTTATATTATAAGGTATTTTCAATGATACACTGCATATTACGTTATATTATAAGCTATATTCAATGATACACTGCATATTACTTTATATTATAATATATTTTCAATGATACACTACAAATTACGTTATATTATAAGGTATTTTCAATGATACACTACAAATTACGTTATATTATAAGGTATTTTCAATGATACACTACAAATTACGATATATTCTAAAGTATTTTCGATGATACACTGCGTATTACGTTATATTATATGTTATTTTCATTGATAGACTGCATATTACCTTATATAATAAGGTATTTTCAATGATAGACTGCAAATATCACGTTATATTATAAGGTATTTTCAATGATACACTGCATATTACGTTATATTATAAGTTATTTTCAATGATACACTGCATATTACATTATTTTATAATGTATTTTCAATGGTAGACTGCATATTACGTTATATTATAAGGTATTTTCAATGATACACTGCATATTACGTAATATTATAAGGTATTTTCAATGATACACTGCATACTACGTTACATTATCAGGTATTTTCAATGATACACTGCATATTACATTATTTTATAATGTATTTTCAATGGGAGACTGCATATTACGTTATATTATAAGCTATTTTCAATGATACACTGCATATTACTTTATATTATAAGGTATTTTCAATAATACACTACAAATTACGTTATATTATAAGGTATTTTCAATGATACACTACAAATTACGATATATTCTAAAGTATTTTCAATGATACACTGCATATTACATTACATTATAAGGTATTTTCAATAACACACTGCATATTATGTTATATTATAAAGTATTTTCAATGATACACTGCATATTACGTTATATTATAAGGTATTTTCAATGATAGACTGCATATTACGTTATATTATATGGTATTTCCAATGATAGACTGCATATTACATTGTATTATAAGGTATTTTCCATGATACACTGCATATTACGTTATATTATAAGGTATTTTCAATGATACACTGCATATTACGTTATATTATAAGCTATATTCAATGATACACTGCATATTACGTTATATTATAATATATTTTCAATGATGCACTACAAATTACGTTATATTATAAGGTATTTTCAATGATACACTACAAATTACGTTATATTATAAGGTATTTTCAATGATACACTACAAATTACGATATATTCTAAAGTATTTTCAATGATACACTGTATATTACGTTATATTATAAGGTATTTTCAATGATAGACTGCAAATATCACGTTATATTATAAGGTATTTTCAATGATACACTGCATATTACGTTATATTATAAGCTATTTTCAATGATACACTGCATATTACCTTATATAATAAGGTAGTTTCAATGATAGACTGCAAATATCACGTTATATTATAAGGTATTTTCAATGATACACTGCATATTACGATATATTGTAAGTTATTTTCAATGATACACTGCATATTACATTATTTTATAATGTATTTTCAATGATACACTGTATATTACGTTATATTATAAGGTATTTTCAATGATACACTGCGTATTACGTTATATTATATGTTATTTTCATTGATAGACTGCATATTACCTTATATTATAAGGTATTTTCAATGATAGACTGCAAATATCATGTTATATTATAAGGTATTTTCAATGATACACTACAATTACGATATATTCTGAAGTATTTTCAATGATACACTGTATATTACGTTATATTATAAGGTATTTTCAATGATACACTGCGTATTACGTTATATTATATGTTATTTTCATTGATAGACTGCATATTACCTTATATAATAAGGTATTTTCAATGATAGACTGCAAATATCACGTTATATTATAAGGTATTTTCAATGATACACTGCATATTACGTTATATTATAAGTTATTTTCAATGATACACTGCATATTACATTATTTTATAATGTATTTTCAATGGGAGACTGTATATTACGTTATATTATAAGGTATTTTCAATGATACACTGCGTATTACGTTATATTATATGTTATTTTCATTGATAGACTGCATATTACCTTATATAATAAGGTATTTTCAATGATAGACTGCAAATATCACGTTATATTATAAGGTATTTTCAATGATACACTGCATATTACGTTATATTATAAGTTATTTTCAATGATACACTGCATATTACATTATTTTATAATGTATTTTCAATGGGAGACTGCATATTACGTTATATTATAAGGTATTTTCAATGATACACTGCATATTACGTAATATTATAAGGTATTTTCAATGATACACTGCATACTACGTTACATTATCAGGTATTTTCAATGATACACTGCATATTACATTATTTTATAATGTATTTTCAATGGGAGACTGTATATTACGTTATATTATAAGCTATTTTCAATGATACACTGCATATTACTTTATATTATAAGGTATTTTCAATAATACACTACAAATTACGTTATATTATAAGGTATTTTCAATGATACACTACAAATTACGCTATATTCTAAAGTATTTTCAATGATACACTGCATATTACATTACATTATAAGGTATTTTCAATAACACACTGCATATTATGTTATATTATAAAGTATTTTCAATGATACACTGCATATTACGTTATATTATAAGGTATTTTCAATGATAGACTGCATATTACGTTATATTATATGGTATTTCCAATGATAGACTGCATATTACATTGTATTATAAGGTATTTTCCATGATACACTGCATATTACGTTATATTATAAGGTATTTTCAATGATACACTGCATATTACGTTATATTATAAGCTATATTCAATGATACACTGCATATTACTTTATATTATAATATATTTTCAATGATGCACTACAAATTACGTTATATTATAAGGTATTTTCAATGATACACTGCGTATTACGTTATATTATATGTTATTTTCATTGATAGACTGCATATTACCTTATATAATAAGGTATTTTCAATGATAGACTGCAAATATCACGTTATATTATAAGGTATTTTCAATGATACACTGCATATTACGTTATATTATAAGTTATTTTCAATGATACACTGCATATTACATTATTTTATAATGTATTTTCAATGGGAGACTGCATATTACGTTATATTATAAGGTATTTTCAATGATACACTGCATATTACGTAATATTATAAGGTATTTTCAATGATACACTGCATACTACGTTACATTATCAGGTATTTTCAATGATACACTGCATATTACATTATTTTATAATGTATTTTCAATGGGAGACTGCATATTACGTTATATTATAAGCTATTTTCAATGATACACTGCATATTACTTTATATTATAAGGTATTTTCAATAATACACTACAAATTACGTTATATTATAAGGTATTTTCAATGATACACTACAAATTACGCTATATTCTAAAGTATTTTCAATGATACACTGTATATTACGTTATATTATAAGGTATTTTCAATGATACACTGCATATTACATTACATTATAAGGTATTTTCAATAACACACTGCATATTATGTTATATTATAAGGTATTATCAATGATACACTGCATATTACGATATATTATTAGGTAATTTCAATAACACACAGCATATTATGTTATATTATAAAGTATTTTCAATGATACAGTGCATATTACGTTATATTATAAGGTATTTTCAATGATAGACTGCATATTACGTTATATTATATGGTATTTCCAATGATAGACTGCATATTACATTGTATTATAAGGTATTTTCCATGATACACTGCATATTACGTTATATTATAAGGTATTTTCAATGATACACTGCATATTACGTTATATTATAAGCTATATTCAATGATACACTGCATATTACTTTATATTATAATATATTTTCAATGATACACTACAAATTACGTTATATTATAAGGTATTTTCAATGATACACTACAAATTACGTTATATTATAAGGTATTTTCAATGATACACTACAAATTACGATATATTCTAAAGTATTTTCAATGATACACTGTATATTACGTTATATTATAAGGTATTTTCAATGATAGACTGCAAATATCACGTTATATTATAAGGTATTTTCAATGATACACTGCATATTACGTTATATTATAAGCTATTTTCAATGATACACTGCATATTACCTTATATAATAAGGTATTTTCAATGATAGACTGCAAATATCACGTTATATTATAAGGTATTTTCAATGATACACTGCATATTACGTTATATTATAAGGTATTTTCAATGATACACTACAAATTACGATATATTATAAAGTATTTTCAATGATACACTGCATATTACGTTATATTATAAGGTATTTTCAATGATACACTACAATTACGATATATTCTAAAGTATTTTCAATGATACCCTGTATATTACGTTATATTATAAGGTATTTTCAATGATACACTGCGTATTACGTTATATTATAAGTTATTTTCATTGATGGACTGCATATTACCTTATATAATAAGGTATTTTCAATGATACACTGCATATTACATTACATTATAAGGTATTTTCAATGATACACTGCATATTACATTATAAGGTATTTTCAATAACACACAGCATATTATGTTACATTATAATGTATTTTCAATGATACACTGCATATTACATTATATTATAAGTTATTTTCAATGATACACTGCATATTACATTATTTTATAATGTATTTTCAATGGGAGACTGTATATTACGTTATATTATAAGGTATTTTCAATGATACACTGCGTATTACGTTATATTATATGTTATTTTCATTGATAGACTGCATATTACCTTATATAATAAGGTATTTTCAATGATAGACTGCAAATATCACGTTATATTATAAGGTATTTTCAATGATACACTGCATATTACGTTATATTATAAGTTATTTTCAATGATACACTGCATATTACATTATTTTATAATGTATTTTCAATGGGAGACTGCATATTACGTTATATTATAAGGTATTTTCAATGATACACTGCATATTACGTTATATTATAAGGTATTTTCAATGATACACTGCATACTACGTTACATTATCAGGTATTTTCAATGATACACTGCATATTACATTATTTTATAATGTATTTTCAATGGGAGACTGTATATTACGTTATATTATAAGCTATTTTCAATGATACACTGCATATTACTTTATATTATAAGGTATTTTCAATAATACACTACAAATTACGTTATATTATAAGGTATTTTCAATGATACACTACAAATTACGCTATATTCTAAAGTATTTTCAATGATACACTGCATATTACATTACATTATAAGGTATTTTCAATAACACACTGCATATTATGTTATATTATAAAGTATTTTCAATGATACACTGCATATTACGTTATATTATAAGGTATTTTCAATGATAGACTGCATATTACGTTATATTATATGGTATTTCCAATGATAGACTGCATATTACATTGTATTATAAGGTATTTTCCATGATACACTGCATATTACGTTATATTATAAGGTATTTTCAATGATACACTGCATATTACGTTATATTATAAGCTATATTCAATGATACACTGCATATTACTTTATATTATAATATATTTTCAATGATGCACTACAAATTACGTTATATTATAAGGTATTTTCAATGATACACTACAAATTACGTTATATTATAAGGTATTTTCAATGATACACTACAAATTACGATATATTCTAAAGTATTTTCAATGATACACTGTATATTACGTTATATTATAAGGTATTTTCAATGATAGACTGCAAATATCACGTTATATTATAAGGTATTTTCAATGATACACTGCATATTACGTTATATTATAATGTATTTTCAATGATACACTGCATATTACCTTATATAATAAGGTATTTTCAATGATAGACTGCAAATATCACGTTATATTATAAGGTATTTTCAATGATACACTGCATATTACGTTATATTATAAGGTATTTTCAATGATACACTACAAATTACGATATATTATAAAGTATTTTCAATGATACACTGTATATTACGTTATATTATAAGGTATTTTCAATGATACACTACAATTACGATATATTCTAAAGTATTTTCAATGATACCCTGTATATTACGTTATATTATAAGGTATTTTCAATGATACACTGCGTATTACGTTATATTATAAGTTATTTTCATTGATAGACTGCATATTACCTTATATAATAAGGTATTTTCAATGATACACTGCATATTACATTACATTATAAGGTATTTTCAATGATACACTGCATATTACATTATAAGGTATTTTCAATAACACACAGCATATTATGTTACATTATAATGTATTTTCAATGATACACTGCATATTACATTATATTATAAGTTATTTTCAATGATACACTGCATATTACATTATTTTATAATGTATTTTCAATGGGAGACTGTATATTACGTTATATTATAAGGTATTTTCAATGATACACTGCGTATTACGTTATATTATAAGTTATTTTCATTGATAGACTGCATATTACCTTATATAATAAGGTATTTTCAATGATAGACTGCAAATATCACGTTATATTATAAGGTATTTTCAATGATACACTGCATATTACGTTATATTATAAGTTATTTTCAATGATACACTGCATATTACATTATTTTATAATGTATTTTCAATGGGAGACTGCATATTACGTTATATTATAAGGTATTTTCAATGATACACTGCATATTACGTAATATTATAAGGTATTTTCAATGATACACTGCATACTACGTTACATTATCAGGTATTTTCAATGATACACTGCATATTACATTATTTTATAATGTATTTTCAATGGGAGACTGTATATTACGTTATATTATAAGCTATTTTCAATGATACACTGCATATTACTTTATATTATAAGGTATTTTCAATAATACACTACAAATTACGTTATATTATAAGGTATTTTCAATGATACACTACAAATTACGCTATATTCTAAAGTATTTTCAATGATACACTGCATATTACATTACATTATAAGGTATTTTCAATAACACACTGCATATTATGTTATATTATAAAGTATTTTCAATGATACACTGCATATTACGTTGTATTATAAGGTATTTTCAATGATAGACTGCATATTACGTTATATTATATGGTATTTCCAATGATAGACTGCATATTACATTGTATTATAAGGTATTTTCCATGATACACTGCATATTACGTTATATTATAAGGTATTTTCAATGATACACTGCATATTACGTTATATTATAAGCTATATTCAATGATACACTGCATATTACTTTATATTATAATATATTTTCAATGATGCACTACAAATTACGTTATATTATAAGGTATTTTCAATGATACACTACAAATTACGTTATATTATAAGGTATTTTCAATGATACACTACAAATTACGATATATTCTAAAGTATTTTCAATGATACACTGTATATTACGTTATATTATAAGGTATTTTCAATGATAGACTGCAAATATCACGTTATATTATAAGGTATTTTCAATGATACACTGCATATTACGTTATATTATAAGCTATTTTCAATGATACACTGCATATTACCTTATATAATAAGGTATTTTCAATGATAGACTGCAAATATCACGTTATATTATAAGGTATTTTCAATGATACACTGCATATTACGTTATATTATAAGTTATTTTCAATGATACACTGCATATTACATTATTTTATAATGTATTTTCAATGATACACTGTATATTACGTTATATTATAAGGTATTTTCAATGATACACTGCATATTACATTACATTATAAGGTATTTTCAATGATACACTGCATATTACATTATAAGGTATTTTCAATAACACACAGCATATTATGTTACATTATAATGTATTTTCAATGATACACTGCATATTACATTATATTATAAGTTATTTTCAATGATACACTGCATATTACATTATTTTATAATGTATTTTCAATGGGAGACTGTATATTACGTTATATTATAAGGTATTTTCAATGATACACTGCGTATTACGTTATATTATATGTTATTTTCATTGATAGACTGCATATTACCTTATATAATAAGGTATTTTCAATGATACACTGCATATTACGTTACATTATAAGGTATTTTCAATGATACACTGCATATTACGTTATATGAGAAGGTATTTTCATTGATACACTACAAATTACGATATATTATAAGGTATTTTCAATGATATCCTGCATATTACGTTATATTATAAGGTATTTTCATTGATAGACTAGAATTACCATATATTCTAAGGTATTTTCAATGATACACTACAAATTACGATATATTATAAGGTATTTTCAATGATACCCTGCATATTACGTTATATCATAAGGTATATTCAATGATACACTGCATATTACGTTATATTATAAGGTATTTTCATTGATAGACAAGAATTACCATATATTATAAGGTATTTTCAATGATACACTGCATATTACGTTATATTATAAGGTATTTTCAATGATACACTGCATATTACGTTATATTATAAGGTATTTTCATTGATAGACTAGAATTACCATATATTCTAAGGTATTTTCAATGATACACTGCATATTACGTTATATTATAAGGTATTTTCAATGATAAACTGCATGTTACGATATATTATAAGGTATTTTCAATGATACACTGCATATTACGTTATATTATAAGGTATTTTCAATGATACACTGCATATTACGATATATTATAAGGTATTTTCAATGATACCCTGCATATTACGTTATATTATAAGGTATTTTCAATGATAGACTAGAATTACCATATATTCTAAGGTATTTTCAATGATACACTACAAATTACGTTATATTATAAGGTATTTTCAATGATAGACTAGAATTACCATATATTCTAAGGTATTTTCAATGATACACTGCATATTACGTTATATTATAAGGTATTTTCAATGATATCCTGCATATTACGTTATATCATAAGGTATATTCAATGATACACTGCATATTACGTTATATTATAAGGTATTTTCATTGATAGACAAGAATTACCATATATTCTAAGGTATTTTCAATGATACACTACAAATTACGATATATTATAAGGTATTTTCAATGATACACAGCATATTACGTTATATTATAAGGTATTTTCAATGATAAACTACTATATATTATAAGGTATTTTCAATGATACACAGCATATTACGTTATATTATAAGGTATTTTCACTGATAAACTACTATATATTATAAGGTATTTTCAATGATACACTGCATATTACGTTATATTATAAGGTATTTTCAATGATACACTGCATATTGCGTTATATTATAAGGTATTTTCAATGATAAACTACAAATTACGATATATTATAAGGTATTTTCAATGATACACTACAAATTACGTTATATCATAAGGTATATTCAATGATACACTGCATATTAAGTTATATTATAAGGTATTTTCAATGATAAACTACTATATATTATAAGGTATTTTCAATGATACACTGCATATTACGTTATATTATAAGGTATTTTCAAAGATACACTACAAATAACGATATATTATAAGGTATTTTCAATGATACACTGCATATTACGTTATATGAGAAGGTATTTTCATTGATACACTACAAATTACGATATATTATAAGGTATTTTCAATGATACACTGCATATTACGTTATATTATAAGGTATTTTCAATGATACACTGCATATTACGTTATATTATAAGGTATTTTCAATGATACATTGCATATTACGTTATATGGGAAGGTATTTTCAATGATAGACTGCATATTACGTTATATTATATGGTATTTCCAATGATAGACTGCATATTACATTGTATTGTAAGGTATTTTCCATGATACACTGCATATTACGTTATATTATAAGGTATTTTCAATGATACACTGCATATTACGTTATATTATAAGCTATATTCAATGATACACTGCATATTACTTTATATTATAATATATTTTCAATGATACACTACAAATTACGTTATATTATAAGGTATTTTCAATGATACACTACAAATTACGTTATATTATAAGGTATTTTCAATGATACACTACAAATTACGATATATTCTAAAGTATTTTCAATGATACACTGTATATTACGTTATATTATAAGGTATTTTCAATGATAGACTGCAAATATCACGTTATATTATAAGGTATTTTCAATGATACACTGCATATTACGTTATATTATAAGCTATTTTCAATGATACACTGCATATTACCTTATATAATAAGGTATTTTCAATGATAGACTGCAAATATCACGTTATATTATAAGGTATTTTCAATGATACACTGCATATTACGTTATATTATAAGTTATTTTCAATGATACACTGCATATTACATTATTTTATAATGTATTTTCAATGATACACTACAAATTACGTTATATTATAAGGTATTTTCAATGATACACTGCATATTACGTTATATTATAAGGTATTTTCAATGATAGACTGGATATTACATTATTTTATAATGTATTTTCAATGATACACTACAAATTACGTTATATTATAAGGTATTTTCAATGATACACTACAAATTACGATATATTATAAAGTATTTTCAATGATACATTGAATATTACGTTATATTATAAGGTATTTTCAATGATACACTACAATTACGATATATTCTAAAGTATTTTCAATGATACCCTGTATATTACGTTATATTATAAGGTATTTTCAATGATACACTGCGTATTACGTTATATTATAAGTTATTTTCATTGATGGACTGCATATTACCTTATATAATAAGGTATTTTCAATGATACACTGCATATTACATTATATTATAAGGTATTTTCAATGATACACTGCATATTACATTATAAGGTATTTTCAATAACACACAGCATATTATGTTACATTATAATGTATTTTCAATGATACACTGCATATTACATTATATTATAAGTTATTTTCAATGATACACTGCATATTACATTATTTTATAATGTATTTTCAATGGGAGACTGCATATTACGTTATATTATAAGCTATTTTCAATGATACACTACAAATTACGATATATTATAAGGTATTTTCAATGATACACTGCATATTACATTACATTATAAGGTATTTTCAATGATAAACTACTATATATAATAAGGTATTGTCAATGATAGACTGCAAATATCACGTTATATTATAAGGTACTTTCAATGATACACTGCGTATTACGTTATATTATAAGTTATTTTCATTGATAGACTGCATATTACCTTATATAATAAGGTATTTTCAATGATAGACTGCAAATATAACGTTATATTATAAGGTATTTTCAAAGATACACTACAAATTACGATATATTATAAGGTATTTTCAATGATACACTGCATATTACGTTATGTTATAAGGTATTTTCAATGATACACCGCATATTACGTTATATTATAAGGTATTTTCAATGATACACTGAATATTACGTTATATTATAAGGTATTTTCAATGATACACTACAATTACGATATATTCTAAAGTATTTTCAATGATACACTGTATATTACGTTATATTATAAGGTATTTTCAATGATACACTGCGTATTACGTTATATTATAAGTTATTTTCATTGATGGACTGCATATTACCTTATATAATAAGGTATTTTCAATGATAGACTGCAAATATCACGTTATATTATAAGGTATTTTCAATGATACACTGCATATTACGTTATATTATAAGCTATTTTCAATGATACACTGAATATTACGTTATATTATAAGGTATTTTCAATGATACACTACAATTACGATATATTCTAAAGTATTTTCAATGATACACTGTATATTACGTTATATTATACGGTATTTTCAATGATACACTGCATATTTCGTAATATTATAAGGTATTTTCAATGATACACTGCATACTACGTTACATTATCAGGTATTTTCAATGATACACTGCATATTACATTACATTATAAGGTATTTTCAATGACGGACTGCAAATATTACGTTTCATTATAATGTATTTTCAATGAATCACTGCATATTACGTTATATTAAAAAGTATTTTCAATGATACACTGCATATTACATTATATTATAAGTTATTTTCAATGATACACTGCATATTACATTACATTATAAGGTATTTTCAATAACACACTGCATATTACGTTATATTATAAGGTATTATCAATGATACACTGCATATTACGATATGTTATTAGGTAATTTCAATAACACACAGCATATTATGTTATATTATAAAGTATTTTCAATGATACACTGCATATTACGTTATATTATAAGGTATTTTCAATGATACACTGCATATTACGTAATATTATAAGGTATTTTCAATGATACACTGCATACTACGTTACATTATCAGGTATTTTCAATGATACACTGCATATTACATTACATTATAAGGTATTTTCAATGACGGACTGCAAATATTACGTTTCATTATAATGTATTTTCAATGAATCACTGCATATTACGTTATATTAAAAAGTATTTTCAATGATACACTGCATATTACATTATATTATAAGTTATTTTCAATGATACACTGCATATTACATTACATTATAAGGTATTTTCAATAACACACTGTATATTACGTTATATTATAAGGTATTTTCCATGATACACTGTATATTACGTTATATTATAAGGTATTTTCAATGATACACTGCATATTACGTTATATTATAAGCTATATTCAATGATACACTGCATATTACTTTATATTATAATATATTTTCAATGATACACTACAAATTACGTTATATTATAAGGTATTTTCAATGATACACTACAAATTACGTTATATTATAAGGTATTTTCAATGATACACTACAAATTACGATATATTCTAAAGTATTTTCGATGATACACTGCGTATTACGTTATATTATATGTTATTTTCATTGATAGACTGCATATTACCTTATATAATAAGGTATTTTCAATGATAGACTGCAAATATCACGTTATATTATAAGGTATTTTCAATGATACACTGCATATTACGTTATATTATAAGTTATTTTCAATGATACACTGCATATTACATTATTTTATAATGTATTTTCAATGGGAGACTGCATATTACGTTATATTATAAGGTATTTTCAATGATACACTGCATATTACGTAATATTATAAGGTATTTTCAATGATACACTGCATACTACGTTACATTATCAGGTATTTTCAATGATACACTGCATATTACATTATTTTATAATGTATTTTCAATGGGAGACTGCATATTACGTTATATTATAAGCTATTTTCAATGATACACTGCATATTACTTTATATTATAAGGTATTTTCAATAATACACTACAAATTACGTTATATTATAAGGTATTTTCAATGATACACTACAAATTACGCTATATTCTAAAGTATTTTCAATGATACACTGCATATTACATTACATTATAAGGTATTTTCAATAACACACTGCATATTATGTTATATTATAAAGTATTTTCAATGATACACTGCATATTACGTTATATTATAAGGTATTTTCAATGATAGACTGCATATTACGTTATATTATATGGTATTTCCAATGATAGACTGCATATTACATTGTATTATAAGGTATTTTCCATGATACACTGCATATTACGTTATATTATAAGGTATTTTCAATGATACACTGCATATTACGTTATATTATAAGCTATATTCAATGATACACTGCATATTACTTTATATTATAATATATTTTCAATGATGCACTACAAATTACGTTATATTATAAGGTATTTTCAATGATACACTACAAATTACGTTATATTATAAGGTATTTTCAATGATACACTACAAATTACGATATATTCTAAAGTATTTTCAATGATACACTGTATATTACGTTATATTATAAGGTATTTTCAATGATAGACTGCAAATATCACGTTATATTATAAGGTATTTTCAATGATACACTGCATATTACGTTATATTATAAGCTATTTTCAATGATACACTGCATATTACCTTATATAATAAGGTAGTTTCAATGATAGACTGCAAATATCACGTTATATTATAAGGTATTTTCAATGATACACTGCATATTACGATATATTGTAAGTTATTTTCAATGATACACTGCATATTACATTATTTTATAATGTATTTTCAATGATACACTGTATATTACGTTATATTATAAGGTATTTTCAATGATACACTGCGTATTACGTTATATTATATGTTATTTTCATTGATAGACTGCATATTACCTTATATTATAAGGTATTTTCAATGATAGACTGCAAATATCATGTTATATTATAAGGTATTTTCAATGATACACTACAATTACGATATATTCTGAAGTATTTTCAATGATACACTGTATATTACGTTATATTATAAGGTATTTTCAATGATACACTGCGTATTACGTTATATTATATGTTATTTTCATTGATAGACTGCATATTACCTTATATAATAAGGTATTTTCAATGATAGACTGCAAATATCACGTTATATTATAAGGTATTTTCAATGATACACTGCATATTACGTTATATTATAAGTTATTTTCAATGATACACTGCATATTACATTATTTTATAATGTATTTTCAATGGGAGACTGTATATTACGTTATATTATAAGGTATTTTCAATGATACACTGCGTATTACGTTATATTATATGTTATTTTCATTGATAGACTGCATATTACCTTATATAATAAGGTATTTTCAATGATAGACTGCAAATATCACGTTATATTATAAGGTATTTTCAATGATACACTGCATATTACGTTATATTATAAGTTATTTTCAATGATACACTGCATATTACATTATTTTATAATGTATTTTCAATGGGAGACTGCATATTACGTTATATTATAAGGTATTTTCAATGATACACTGCATATTACGTAATATTATAAGGTATTTTCAATGATACACTGCATACTACGTTACATTATCAGGTATTTTCAATGATACACTGCATATTACATTATTTTATAATGTATTTTCAATGGGAGACTGTATATTACGTTATATTATAAGCTATTTTCAATGATACACTGCATATTACTTTATATTATAAGGTATTTTCAATAATACACTACAAATTACGTTATATTATAAGGTATTTTCAATGATACACTACAAATTACGCTATATTCTAAAGTATTTTCAATGATACACTGCATATTACATTACATTATAAGGTATTTTCAATAACACACTGCATATTATGTTATATTATAAAGTATTTTCAATGATACACTGCATATTACGTTATATTATAAGGTATTTTCAATGATAGACTGCATATTACGTTATATTATATGGTATTTCCAATGATAGACTGCATATTACATTGTATTATAAGGTATTTTCCATGATACACTGCATATTACGTTATATTATAAGGTATTTTCAATGATACACTGCATATTACGTTATATTAAAAGCTATATTCATGATACACTGCATATTACTTTATATTATAATATATTTTCATGATGCACTACAAATTACGTTATATTATATGTATTTTTCAATGATACACTGCTTATTACGTTATATTATATGTTATTTTCATTGATAGACTGCATATTACCTTATATAATAAGGTATTTTCAATGATAGACTGCAAATATCACGTTATATTATAAGGTATTTTCAATGATACACTGCATATTACGTTATATTATAAGTTATTTTCAATGATACACTGCATATTACATTATTTTATAATGTATTTTCAATGGGAGACTGCATATTACGTTATATTATAAGGTATTTTCAATGATACA
>CAKAJI010000197.1:0-38753 GCA_916610255.1 Lasioglossum lativentre | reverse complement strand
TAATATAACGTAATATGCAGTGTATCATTGAAAATACCTTATAATATAACGTAATATGCAGTGTATCATTGAAAATACCTTATAATATAACGTAATATGCAGTGTATCATTGAAAATACCTTATAATATATAGTAGTTTAACATTGAAAATACCTTATAATATATAGTAGTTTATCATTGAAAATACCTTATAATATAACGTAATATGCAGTGTATCATTGAAAATACCTTATAATATAACGTAATATGCAGTGTATCATTGAAAATACCATATAATATAACGTAATATGCAGTGTATCATTGAAAATACCTTATAATATAAGGTAATATGCAGTGTATCATTGAAAATACCTTATAATATAACGTAATATGCAGTGTATAATTGAAAATACCTTATAATATATCGTAATTTGTAGTGTATCATTGAAAATACCTTATAATATATGGTAATTTGTAGTGTATCAATGAAAATACCTTATAATATAACGTAATATGCAGTGTAACATTGAAAATACCTTATGATATAACGTAATATGCAGTGTATCATTGAAAATACCTTATAATATAACGTAATATGCAGTGTATCATTGAAAATACCATATAATATATCGTAATATGCAGTGTATCATTGAAAATACCTTATAATATAAAGTAATATGCAGTGTATCAGTGAAAATACCTTATAATATAACGTAATATGCAGTGTATCATTGAAAATACCTTATAATATAACGTAATATGCAGTGTATCATTGAAAATACCTTATAATATATAGTAGTTTACCATTGAAAATACCTTATAGTATATAGTAGTTTATCATTGAAAATACCTTATAATATAACGTAATATGCAGTGTATCATTGAAAATACCTTATAATATAACGTAATATGCAGTGTATCATTGAAAATACCTTATAATATAACGTGATATGCAGTGTATCATTGAAAATACCTTATAATATAACGTAATATGCAGTGTATCATTGAAAATACCTTATAATATATAGTAGTTTACCATTGAAAATACCTTATAATATAACGTAATATGCAGTGTATCATTGAAAATACCTTATAATATATAGTAGTTTACCATTGAAAATACCTTATAATATATAATAGTTTATCATTGAAAATACCTTATAATATATAGTAGTTTACCATTGAAAATACCTTATAATATATAGTAGTTTACCATTGAAAATACCTCATAATATAACATAATATGCAGTGTATCATTGAAAATACCTTATGATATAACGTAATATGCAGTGTATAATTGAAAATACCATATAATATATAGTAATATGCAGTGTATCATTGAAAATACCTTATAATATATCGTAATATGTAGTGTATCATTGAAAGTACCTTATTATATAACGTAATATGCAGTGTAACATTGAAAATACCTTACAATATAACGTAATATGTAGTGTATCATTGAAAATACCTTATAATATAACGTAATATGCAGTGTATCATGGAAAATACCTTATAATATATAGTAGTTTATCATTGAAAATACCTTATAATATAAGGTAATATGCAGTGTATCATTGAAAATACCTTATAATATAACGTAATATGCAGTGTATCATTGAAAATACCTTATAATATAACGTAATATGCAGTGTATCATTGAAAATACCTTATAATATAACGTAATATGCAGTGTATCATTGAAAATACCTTGTAATATAACGTAATATGCAGTGTATCATTGAAAATACCTTATAATATAACGTAATATGCAGTGTATCATTGAAAATACCTTATAATATAACGTAATATGCAGTGTATCATTGAAAATACCTTGTAATATAACGTAATATGCAGTGTATCATTGAAAATACCTTATAATATAACGTAATATGCAGTGTATCATTGAAAATACCTTATAATATATCGTAATTTGTAGTGTATCATTGAAAATACCTTATAATATATGGTAATTTGTAGTGTATCAATGAAAATACCTTATAATATAACGTAATATGCAGTGTATCATTGAAAATACCTTATAATATATAGTAGTTTAACATTGAAAATACCTTATAATATATAGTAGTTTATCATTGAAAATACCTTATAATATAACGTAATATGCAGTGTATCATTGAAAATACCTTATAATATAACGTAATATGCTTTGTATCTTTGAAAATACCTTATAATATAACGTAATATGCAGTGTATCATTGAAAATACCTTATAATATAACGTAATATGCAGTGTATCATTGAAAATACCTTATAATATAACGTAATATGCAGTGTATCATTGAAAATACCTTATAATATAACGTAATATGCAGTGTATCATTGAAAATACCTTATAATATATAGTAGTTTACCATTGAAAATACCTTATAATATATAGTAGTTTATCATTGAAAATACCTTATAATATAACGTAATATGCAGTGTATCATTGAAAATACCTTATAATATAACGTAATATGCAGTGTATCATTGAAAATACCTTATAATATAAGGTAATATGCAGTGTATCATTGAAAATACCTTATAATATAACGTAATATGCAGTGTATAATTGAAAATACCTTATAATATAACGTAATATGCAGTGTCTCATTGAAAATACCTTATAATATATCGTAATTTGTAGTGTATCATTGAAAATACCTTATAATATATGGTAATTTGTAGTGTATCAATGAAAATACCTTATAATATAACGTAATATGCAGTGTAACATTGAAAATACCTTATGATATAACGTAATATGCAGTGTATCATTGAAAATACCTTATAATATAACGTAATATGCAGTGTATCATTGAAAATACCATATAATATATCGTAATATGCAGTGTATCATTGAAAATACCTTATAATATAACGTAATATGCAGTGTATCAGTGAAAATACCTTATAATATAACGTAATATGCAGTGTATCATTGAAAATACCTTATAATATAACGTAATATGCAGTGTATCATTGAAAATACCTTATAATATAACGTAATATGCAGTGTATCATTGAAAATACCTTATACTATATAGTAGTTTATCATTGAAAATACCTTATAATATATAGTAGTTTATCATTGAAAATACCTTATAATATAACGTAATATGCAGTGTATCATTGAAAATACCTTATGATATAACGTAATATGCAGTGTATCATTGAAAATACCTTATAATATAACGTAATATGCAGTGTATCATTGAAAACACCTTATAATATAACGTAATATGCAGTGTATCATTGAAAATACCTTATAATATAACGTAATATGCAGTGTATCCTTGAAAATACCTTATAATATAACGTAATATGCAGTGTATCATTGAAAATACCTTATAATATATAGTAGTTTACCATTGAAAATACCTCATAATATAACATAATATGCAGTGTATCATTGAAAATACCTTATGATATAACGTAATATGCAGTGTATAATTGAAAATATCATATAATATATAGTAATATGCAGTGTATCATTGAAAATACCTTATGATATATCGTAAATTGTAGTGTATCATTGAAAATACCTTATAATATATTGTAATTTGTAGTGTATCATTGAAAATACCTTATAATATAACGTAATATGCAGTGTATCATTGAAAATACCATATAATATATCGTAATATGCAGTGTATCATTGAAAATACCTTATAATATAACGAAATATGCAGTGTATCAGTGAAAATACCTTATAATATAACGTAATATGCAGTGTATCATTGAAAATACCTTATAATATAACGTAATATGCAGTGTATCATTGAAAATACCTTATAATATAACGTAATATGCAGTGTATCATTGAAAATACCATATAATATATCGTAATATGCAGTGTATCATTGAAAATACCTTATAATATAACGTAATATGCAGTGTATCAGTGAAAATACCTTATAATATAACGTAATATGCAGTGTATCATTGAAAATACCTTATAATATATAGTAGTTTACCATTGAAAATACCTTATAATATATAGTAGTTTATCATTGAAAATACCTTATAATATAACGTAATATGCAGTGTATCCTTGAAAATACCTTATAATATAACGTAATATGCAGTGTATCATTGAAAATACCTTATAATAAAACGTGATATGCAGTGTATCATTGAAAATACCTTATAATATAACGTAATATGCAGTGTATAATTGAAAATACCTTATAATATAACGTAATATGCAGTGTATCATTGAAAATACCTTATAATATATCGTAATTTGTAGTGTATCATTGAAAATACCTTATAATATATGGTAATTTGTAGTGTATCAATGAAAATACCTTATAATATAACATAATATGCAGTGTAACATTGAAAATACCTTATGATATAACGTAATATGCAGTGTATCATTGAAAATACCTTATAATATAACGTAATATGCAGTGTATCATTGAAAATACCTTATAATATAACGTAATATGCAGTGTATCATGGAAAATACCTTATAATATATAGTAGTTTATCATTGAAAATACCTTATAATATAAGGTAATATGCAGTGTATCATTGAAAATACCTTATAATATAACGTAATATGCAGTGTATCATTGAAAATACCTTATAATATAACGTAATATGCAGTGTATCATTGAAAATACCTTATAATATAACGTAATATGCAGTGTATCATTGAAAATACCTTGTAATATAACGTAATATGCAGTGTATCATTGAAAATACCTTATAATATAACGTAATATGCAGTGTATCATTGAAAATACCTTATAATATAACGTAATATGCAGTGTATCATTGAAAATACCTTATAATATAACGTAATATGCAGTGTATCATTGAAAATACCTTATAATATAACGTAATATGCAGTGTATCATTGAAAATACCATATAATATATCGTAATATGCAGTGTATCATTGAAAATACCTTATAATATAACGTAATATGCAGTGTATCAGTGAAAATACCTTATAATATAACGTAATATGCAGTGTATCATTGAAAATACCTTATAATATATAGTAGTTTACCATTGAAAATACCTTATAATATATAGTAGTTTATCATTGAAAATACCTTATAATATAACGTAATATGCAGTGTATCCTTGAAAATACCTTATAATATAACGTAATATGCAGTGTATCATTGAAAATACCTTATAATATAACGTAATATGCAGTGTATCATTGAAAATACCTTATAATATAACGTAATATGCAGTGTATCATTGAAAATACCTTATAATATATAGTAGTTTAACATTGAAAATACCTTATAATATATAGTAGTTTATCATTGAAAATACCTTATAATATAACGTAATATGCAGTGTATCATTGAAAATACCTTATAATATAACGTAATATGCAGTGTATCATTGAAAATACCTTATAATATAACGTAATATGCAGTGTATCATTGAAAATACCTTATAATAAAACGTAATATGCAGTGTATCATTGAAAATACCTTACAATATAACGTAATATGTAGTGTATCATTGAAAATACCTTATAATATAACGTAATATGCAGTGTATCATGGAAAATACCTTATAATATATAGTAGTTTATCATTGAAAATACCTTATAATATAAGGTAATATGCAGTGTATCATTGAAAATACCTTATAATATAACGTAATATGCAGTGTATCATTGAAAATACCTTATAATATAACGTAATATGCAGTGTATCATTGAAAATACCATATAATATATCGTAATATGCAGTGTATCATTGAAAATACCTTATAATATAACGTAATATGCAGTGTATCAGTGAAAATACCTTATAATATAACGTAATATGCAGTGTATCATTGAAAATACCTTATAATATATAGTAGTTTACCATTGAAAATACCTTATAATATATAGTAGTTTATCATTGAAAATACCTTATAATATAACGTAATATGCAGTGTATCCTTGAAAATACCTTATAATATAACGTAATATGCAGTGTATCATTGAAAATACCTTATAATATATAGTAGTTTACCATTGAAAATACCTTATAATATATAATAGTTTATCATTGAAAATACCTTATAATATATAGTAGTTTACCATTGAAAATACCTTATAATATATAGTAGTTTACCATTGAAAATACCTCATAATATAACATAATATGCAGTGTATCATTGAAAATACCTTATGATATAACGTAATATGCAGTGTATAATTGAAAATGCCATATAATATATAGTAATATGCAGTGTTTCATTGAAAATACCTTATAATATATCGTAATATGCAGTGTATCATTGAAAGTACCTTATGATATAACGTAATATGCAGTGTAACATTGAAAATACCTTACAATATAACGTAATATGTAGTGTATCATTGAAAATACCTTATAATATAACGTAATATGCAGTGTATCATGGAAAATACCTTATAATATATAGTAGTTTATCATTGAAAATACCTTATAATATAAGGTAATATGCAGTGTATCATTGAAAATACCTTATAATATAACGTAATATGCAGTGTATCATTGAAAATACCTTATAATATAACGTAATATGCAGTGTATCATTGAAAATACCTTATAATATAACGTAATATGCAGTGTATCATTGAAAATACCTTATACTATATAGTAGTTTAACATTGAAAATACCTTATAATATATAGTAGTTTATCATTGAAAATACCTTATAATATAACGTAATATGCAGTGTATCATTGAAAATACCTTATAATATAACGTAATATGCAGTGTATCATTGAAAATACCTTATAATATAACGTAATATGCAGTGTATCATTGAAAATACCTTATAATATAACGTAATATGCAGTGTATCATTGAAAATACCTTATAATATAAGGTAATATGCAGTGTATCATTGAAAATACCTTATAATATAACGTAATATGCAGTGTATAATTGAAAATACCTTATAATATAACGTAATATGCAGTGTATCATTGAAAATACCTTATAATATATCGTAATTTGTAGTGTATCATTGAAAATACCTTATAATATATGGTAATTTGTAGTGTATCAATGAAAATACCTTATAATATAACATAATATGCAGTGTAACATTGAAAATACCTTATGATATAACGTAATATGCAGTGTATCATTGAAAATACCTTATAATATAACGTAATATGCAGTGTATCATTGAAAATACCATATAATATATCGTAATATGCAGTGTATCATTGAAAATACCTTATAATATAACGTAATATGCAGTGTATCAGTGAAAATACCTTATAATATAACGTAATATGCAGTGTATCATTGAAAATACCTTATAATATATAGTAGTTTACCATTGAAAATACCTTATAATATATAGTAGTTTATCATTGAAAATACCTTATAATATAACGTAATATGCAGTGTATCCTTGAAAATACCTTATAATATAACGTAATATGCAGTGTATCATTGAAAATACCTTATAATAAAACGTGATATGCAGTGTATCATTGAAAATACCTTATAATATAACGTAATATGCAGTGTATCATTGAAAATACCTTATAATATAACGTAATATGCAGTGTATCATTGAAAATACCTTATAATATAACGTAATATGCAGTGTATCATTGAAAATACCTTATAATATAACGTAATATGCAGTGTATCATTGAAAATACCTTGTAATATAACGTAATATGCAGTGTATCATTGAAAATACCTTATAATATAACGTAATATGCAGTGTATCATTGAAAATACCTTATAATATAACGTAATATGCAGTGTATCATTGAAAATACCTTATAATATAACGTAATATGCAGTGTATCATGGAAAATACCTTATAATATATAGTAGTTTATCATTGAAAATACCTTATAATATAAGGTAATATGCAGTGTATCATTGAAAATACCTTATAATATAACGTAATATGCAGTGTATCATTGAAAATACCTTATAATATAACGTAATATGCAGTGTATCATTGAAAATACCTTATAATATAACGTAATATGCAGTGTATCATTGAAAATACCTTGTAATATAACGTAATATGCAGTGTATCATTGAAAATACCTTATAATATAACGTAATATGCAGTGTATCATTGAAAATACCTTATAATATAACGTAATATGCAGTGTATCATTGAAAATACCTTATAATATATAGTAGTTTAACATTGAAAATACCTTATAATATATAGTAGTTTATCATTGAAAATACCTTATAATATAACGTAATATGCAGTGTATCATTGAAAATACCTTATAATATAACGTAATATGCAGTGTATCATTGAAAATACCTTATAATATAACGTAATATGCAGTGTATCATTGAAAATACCTTATAATAAAACGTAATATGCAGTGTATCATTGAAAATACCTTACAATATAACGTAATATGTAGTGTATCATTGAAAATACCTTATAATATAACGTAATATGCAGTGTATCATGGAAAATACCTTATAATATATAGTAGTTTATCATTGAAAATACCTTATAATATAAGGTAATATGCAGTGTATCATTGAAAATACCTTATAATATAACGTAATATGCAGTGTATCATTGAAAATACCTTATAATATAACGTAATATGCAGTGTATCATTGAAAATACCATATAATATATCGTAATATGCAGTGTATCATTGAAAATACCTTATAATATAACGTAATATGCAGTGTATCAGTGAAAATACCTTATAATATAACGTAATATGCAGTGTATCATTGAAAATACCTTATAATATATAGTAGTTTACCATTGAAAATACCTTATAATATATAGTAGTTTATCATTGAAAATACCTTATAATATAACGTAATATGCAGTGTATCCTTGAAAATACCTTATAATATAACGTAATATGCAGTGTATCATTGAAAATACCTTATAATAAAACGTGATATGCAGTGTATCATTGAAAGTACCTTATGATATAACGTAATATGTAGTGTATCATTGAAAATACCTTATAATATAACGTAATATGCAGTGTATCATGGAAAATACCTTATAATATATAGTAGTTTATCATTGAAAATACCTTATAATATAAGGTAATATGCAGTGTATCATTGAAAATACCTTATAATATAACGTAATATGCAGTGTATCATTGAAAATACCTTATAATATAACGTAATATGCAGTGTATCATTGAAAATACCTTATAATATAACGTAATATGCAGTGTATCATTGAAAATACCTTATACTATATAGTAGTTTAACATTGAAAATACCTTATAATATATAGTAGTTTATCATTGAAAATACCTTATAATATAACGTAATATGCAGTGTATCATTGAAAATACCTTATAATATAACGTAATATGCAGTGTATCATTGAAAATACCTTATAATATAACGTAATATGCAGTGTATCATTGAAAATACCTTATAATATAACGTAATATGCAGTGTATCATTGAAAATACCTTATAATATAAGGTAATATGCAGTGTATCATTGAAAATACCTTATAATATAACGTAATATGCAGTGTATAATTGAAAATACCTTATAATATAACGTAATATGCAGTGTATCATTGAAAATACCTTATAATATATCGTAATTTGTAGTGTATCATTGAAAATACCTTATAATATATGGTAATTTGTAGTGTATCAATGAAAATACCTTATAATATAACATAATATGCAGTGTAACATTGAAAATACCTTATGATATAACGTAATATGCAGTGTATCATTGAAAATACCTTATAATATAACGTAATATGCAGTGTATCATTGAAAATACCATATAATATATCGTAATATGCAGTGTATCATTGAAAATACCTTATAATATAACGTAATATGCAGTGTATCAGTGAAAATACCTTATAATATAACGTAATATGCAGTGTATCATTGAAAATACCTTATAATATATAGTAGTTTACCATTGAAAATACCTTATAATATATAGTAGTTTATCATTGAAAATACCTTATAATATAACGTAATATGCAGTGTATCCTTGAAAATACCTTATAATATAACGTAATATGCAGTGTATCATTGAAAATACCTTATAATAAAACGTGATATGCAGTCTATCATTGAAAATACCTTATAATATAACGTAATATGCAGTGTATCATTGAAAATACCTTATAATATAACGTAATATGCAGTGTATCATTGAAAATACCTTATAATATAACGTAATATGCAGTGTATCATTGAAAATACCTTATAATATAACGTAATATGCAGTGTATCATTGAAAATACCTTGTAATATAACGTAATATGCAGTGTATCATTGAAAATACCTTATAATATAACGTAATATGCAGTGTATCATTGAAAATACCTTATAATATAACGTAATATGCAGTGTATCATTGAAAATACCTTATAATATAACGTAATATGCAGTGTATCATGGAAAATACCTTATAATATATAGTAGTTTATCATTGAAAATACCTTATAATATAAGGTAATATGCAGTGTATCATTGAAAATACCTTATAATATAACGTAATATGCAGTGTATCATTGAAAATACCTTATAATATAACGTAATATGCAGTGTATCATTGAAAATACCTTATAATATAACGTAATATGCAGTGTATCATTGAAAATACCTTGTAATATAACGTAATATGCAGTGTATCATTGAAAATACCTTATAATATAACGTAATATGCAGTGTATCATTGAAAATACCTTATAATATAACGTAATATGCAGTGTATCATTGAAAATACCTTATAATATATAGTAGTTTAACATTGAAAATACCTTATAATATATAGTAGTTTATCATTGAAAATACCTTATAATATAACGTAATATGCAGTGTATCATTGAAAATACCTTATAATATAACGTAATATGCAGTGTATCATTGAAAATACCTTATAATATAACGTAATATGCAGTGTATCATTGAAAATACCTTATAATAAAACGTAATATGCAGTGTATCATTGAAAATACCTTACAATATAACGTAATATGTAGTGTATCATTGAAAATACCTTATAATATAACGTAATATGCAGTGTATCATGGAAAATACCTTATAATATATAGTAGTTTATCATTGAAAATACCTTATATTATAAGGTAATATGCAGTGTATCATTGAAAATACCTTATAATATAACGTAATATGCAGTGTATCATTGAAAATACCTTATAATATAACGTAATATGCAGTGTATCATTGAAAATACCATATAATATATCGTAATATGCAGTGTATCATTGAAAATACCTTATAATATAACGTAATATGCAGTGTATCAGTGAAAATACCTTATAATATAACGTAATATGCAGTGTATCATTGAAAATACCTTATAATATATAGTAGTTTACCATTGAAAATACCTTATAATATATAGTAGTTTATCATTGAAAATACCTTATAATATAACGTAATATGCAGTGTATCCTTGAAAATACCTTATAATATAACGTAATATGCAGTGTATCATTGAAAATACCTTATAATAAAACGTGATATGCAGTGTATCATTGAAAATACCTTATAATATAACGTAAATTGTAGTGTATCATTGAAAATACCTTATAATATATGGTAATTTGTAGTGTATCAATGAAAATACCTTATAATATAACATAATATGCAGTGTAACATTGAAAATACCTTATGATATAACGAAATATGCAGTGTATCATTGAAAATACCTTATAATATAACGTAATATGCAGTGTATCATTGAAAATACCATATAATATAACGTAATATGCAGTGTATCATTGAAAATACCTTATAATATAACGTAATATGCAGTGTATCATTGAAAATACCTTACGATATAACGTAATATGCAGTGTATAATTGAAAATACCTTATAATATAACGTAATATGCAGTGTATCATTGAAAATACCTTATAATATATCGTAATTTGTAGTGTATCATTGAAAATACCTTATAATATATGGTAATTTGTAGTGTATCAATGAAAATACCTTATAATATAACGTAATATGCAGTGTAACATTGAAAATACCTTATGATATAACGTAATATGCAGTGTATCATTGAAAATACCTTATAATATAACGTAATATGCAGTGTATCATTGAAAATACCATATAATATATCGTAATATGCAGTGTATCATTGAAAATACCTTATAATATAACGTAATATGCAGTGTATCAGTGAAAATACCTTATAATATAACGTAATATGCAGTGTATCATTGAAAATACCTTATAATATAACGTAATATGCAGTGTATCATTGAAAATACCTTATAATATATAGTAGTTTACCATTGAAAATACCTTATAGTATATAGTAGTTTATCATTGAAAATACCTTATAATATAACGTAATATGCAGTGTATCATTGAAAATACCTTATAATATAACGTAATATGCAGTGTATCATTGAAAATACCTTATAATATAACGTAATATGCAGTGTATCATTGAAAATACCTTGTAATATAACGTAATATGCAGTGTATCATTGAAAATACCTTATAATATAACGTAATATGCAGTGTATCATTGAAAATACCTTATAATATAACGTAATATGCAGTGTATCATTGAAAATACCTTATAATATATAGTAGTTTAACATTGAAAATACCTTATAATATATAGTAGTTTATCATTGAAAATACCTTATAATATAACGTAATATGCAGTGTATCATTGAAAATACCTTATAATATAACGTAATATGCAGTGTATCATTGAAAATACCTTATAATATAACGTAATATGCAGTGTATCATTGAAAATACCTTATAATAAAACGTAATATGCAGTGTATCATTGAAAATACCTTATAATATAACGTAATATGTAGTGTATCATTGAAAATACCTTATAATATAACGTAATATGCAGTGTATCATGGAAAATACCTTATAATATATAGTAGTTTATCATTGAAAATACCTTATAATATAAGGTAATATGCAGTGTATCATTGAAAATACCTTATAATATAACGTAATATGCAGTGTATCATTGAAAATACCTTATAATATAACGTAATATGCAGTGTATCATTGAAAATACCATATAATATATCGTAATATGCAGTGTATCATTGAAAATACCTTATAATATAACGTAATATGCAGTGTATCAGTGAAAATACCTTATAATATAACGTAATATGCAGTGTATCATTGAAAATACCTTATAATATATAGTAGTTTACCATTGAAAATACCTTATAATATATAGTAGTTTATCATTGAAAATACCTTATAATATAACGTAATATGCAGTGTATCCTTGAAAATACCTTATAATATAACGTAATATGCAGTGTATCATTGAAAATACCTTATAATATAACGTAATATGCAGTGTATCATTGAAAATACCTTATAATATAACGTAATTTGTAGTGTATCATTGAAAATACCTTATAATATATGGTAATTTGTAGTGTATCAATGAAAATACCTTATAATATAACATAATATGCAGTGTATCATTGAAAATACCTTATGATATAACGAAATATGCAGTGTATCATTGAAAATACCTTATAATATAACGTAATATGCAGTGTATCATTGAAAATACCATATAATATAACGTAATATGCAGTGTATCATTGAAAATACCTTATAATATAACGTAATATGCAGTGTATCATTGAAAATACCTTATGATATAACGTAATATGCAGTGTATAATTGAAAATACCTTATAATATAACGTAATATGCAGTGTATCATTGAAAATACCTTATAATATATCGTAATTTGTAGTGTATCATTGAAAATACCTTATAATATATGGTAATTTGTAGTGTATCATTGAAAATACCTTATAATATAACGTAATATGCAGTGTAACATTGAAAATACCTTATGATATAACGTAATATGCAGTGTATCATTGAAAATACCTTATAATATAACGTAATATGCAGTGTATCATTGAAAATACCATATAATATATCGTAATATGCAGTGTATCATTGAAAATACCTTATAATATAACGTAATATGCAGTGTATCAGTGAAAATACGTTATAATATAACGTAATATGCAGTGTATCATTGAAAATACCTTATAATATAACGTAATATGCAGTGTATCATTGAAAATACCTTATAATATATAGTAGTTTACCATTGAAAATACCTTATAGTATATAGTAGTTTATCATTGAAAATACCTTATAATATAACGTAATATGCAGTGTATCATTGAAAATACCTTATAATATAAGGTAATATGCAGTGTATCATTGAAAATACCTTATAATATAACGTAATATGCAGTGTATAATTGAAAATACCTTATAATATAACGTAATATGCAGTGTATCATTGAAAATACCTTATAATATATCGTAATTTGTAGTGTATCATTGAAAATACCTTATAATATATGGTAATTTGTAGTGTATCAATGAAAATACCTTATAATATAACGTAATATGCAGTGTAACATTGAAAATACCTTATGATATAACGTAATATGCAGTGTATCATTGAAAATACCTTATAATATAACGTAATATGCAGTGTATCATTGAAAATACCATATAATATATCGTAATATGCAGTGTATCATTGAAAATACCTTATAATATAACGTAATATGCAGTGTATCAGTGAAAATACCTTATAATATAACGTAATATGCAGTGTATCATTGAAGATACCTTATAATATAAGGTAATATGCAGTGTATCATTGAAAATACCTTATAATATAACGTAATATGCAGTGTATAATTGAAAATACCTTATAATATAACGTAATATGCAGTGTATCATTGAAAATACCTTATAATATATCGTAATTTGTAGTGTATCATTGAAAATACCTTATAATATATGGTAATTTGTAGTGTATCAATGAAAATACCTTATAATATAACATAATATGCAGTGTAACATTGAAAATACCTTATGATATAACGTAATATGCAGTGTATCATTGAAAATACCTTATAATATAACGTAATATGCAGTGTATCATTGAAAATACCATATAATATATCGTAATATGCAGTGTATCATTGAAAATACCTTATAATATAACGTAATATGCAGTGTATCAGTGAAAATACCTTATAATATAACGTAATATGCAGTGTATCATTGAAAATACCTTATAATATATAGTAGTTTACCATTGAAAATACCTTATAATATATAGTAGTTTATCATTGAAAATACCTTATAATATAACGTAATATGCAGTGTATCCTTGAAAATACCTTATAATATAACGTAATATGCAGTGTATCATTGAAAATACCTTATAATAAAACGTGATATGCAGTGTATCATTGAAAATACCTTATAATATAACGTAATTTGTAGTGTATCATTGAAAATACCTTATAATATATGGTAATTTGTAGTGTATCAATGAAAATACCTTATAATATAACATAATATGCAGTGTAACATTGAAAATACCTTATGATATAACGTAATATGCAGTGTATCATTGAAAATACCTTATAATATAACGTAATATGCAGTGTATCATTGAAAATACCTTATAATATAACGTAATATGCAGTGTATCATTGAAAATACCTTATAATATAAGGTAATATGCAGTGTATCATTGAAAATACCTTATGATATAACGTAATATGCAGTGTATAATTGAAAATACCTTATAATATAACGTAATATGCAGTGTATCATTGAAAATACCTTATAATATATCGTAATTTGTAGTGTATCATTGAAAATACCTTATAATATATGGTAATTTGTAGTGTATCAATGAAAATACCTTATAATATAACGTAATATGCAGTGTAACATTGAAAATACCTTATGATATAACGTAATATGCAGTGTATCATTGAAAATACCTTATAATATAACGTAATATGCAGTGTATCATTGAAAATACCTTATAATATAACGTAATATGCAGTGTATCATTGAAAATACCATATAATATATCGTAATATGCAGTGTATCATTGAAAATACCTTATAATATAACGTAATATGCAGTGTATCAGTGAAAATACCTTATAATATAACGTAATATGCAGTGTATCATTGAAAATACCTTATAATATATAGTAGTTTACCATTGAAAATACCTTATAATATATAGTAGTTTATCATTGAAAATACCTTATAATATAACGTAATATGCAGTGTATCCTTGAAAATACCTTATAATATAACGTAATATGCAGTGTATCATTGAAAATACCTTATAATAAAACGTAATATGCAGTGTATCATTGTAAATACCTTATAATATAACGTAATTTGTAGTGTATCATTGAAAATACCTTATAATATATGGTAATTTGTAGTGTATCAATGAAAATACCTTATAATATAACATAATATGCAGTGTAACATTGAAAATACCTTATGATATAACGAAATATGCAGTGTATCATTGAAAATACCTTATAATATAACGTAATATGCAGTGTATCATTGAAAATACCATATAATATAACGTAATATGCAGTGTATCATGGAAAATACCTTATAATATAATGTAATATGCAGTGTATCATTGAAAATACCTTATGATATAACGTAATATGCAGTGTATAATTGAAAATACCTTATAATATAACGTAATATGCAGTGTATCATTGAAAATACCTTATAATATATCGTAATTTGTAGTGTATCATTGAAAATACCTTATAATATATGGTAATTTGTAGTGTATCAATGAAAATACCTTATAATATAACGTAATATGCAGTGTAACATTGAAAATACCTTATGATATAACGTAATATGCAGTGTATCATTGAAAATACCTTATAATATAACGTAATATGCAGTGTATCATTGAAAATACCTTATAATATATCGTAATATGCAGTGTATCATTGAAAATACCTTATAATATAACGTAATATGCAGTGTATCAGTGAAAATACGTTATAATATAACGTAATATGCAGTGTATCATTGAAAATACCTTATAATATAACGTAATATGCAGTGTATCATTGAAAATACCTTATAATATATAGTAGTTTACCATTGAAAATACCTTATAGTATATAGTAGTTTATCATTGAAAATACCTTATAATATAACGTAATATGCAGTGTATCATTGAAAATACCTTATAATATAAGGTAATATGCAGTGTATCATTGAAAATACCTTATAATATAACGTAATATGCAGTGTATAATTGAAAATACCTTATAATATAACGTAATATGCAGTGTATCATTGAAAATACCTTATAATATATCGTAATTTGTAGTGTATCATTGAAAATACCTTATAATATATGGTAATTTGTAGTGTATCAATGAAAATACCTTATAATATAACGTAATATGTAGTGTAACATTGAAAATACCTTATGATATAACGTAATATGCAGTGTATCATTGAAAATACCTTATAATATAACGTAATATGCAGTGTATCATTGAAAATACCATATAATATATCGTAATATGCAGTGTATCATTGAAAATACCTTATAATATAACGTAATATGCAGTGTATCAGTGAAAATACCTTATAATATAACGTAATATGCAGTGTATCATTGAAGATACCTTATAATATAAGGTAATATGCAGTGTATCATTGAAAATACCTTATAATATAACGTAATATGCAGTGTATAATTGAAAATACCTTATAATATAACGTAATATGCAGTGTATCATTGAAAATACCTTATAATATATCGTAATTTGTAGTGTATCATTGAAAATACCTTATAATATATGGTAATTTGTAGTGTATCAATGAAAATACCTTATAATATAACATAATATGCAGTGTAACATTGAAAATACCTTATGATATAACGTAATATGCAGTGTATCATTGAAAATACCTTATAATATAACGTAATATGCAGTGTATCATTGAAAATACCATATAATATATCGTAATATGCAGTGTATCATTGAAAATACCTTATAATATAACGTAATATGCAGTGTATCAGTGAAAATACCTTATAATATAACGTAATATGCAGTGTATCATTGAAAATACCTTATAATATATAGTAGTTTACCATTGAAAATACCTTATAATATATAGTAGTTTATCATTGAAAATACCTTATAATATAACGTAATATGCAGTGTATCATTGAAAATACCTTATAATATAACGTAATATGCAGTGTATCATTGAAAATACCTTATAATAAAACGTGATATGCAGTGTATCATTGAAAATACCTTATAATATAACGTAATTTGTAGTGTATCATTGAAAATACCTTATAATATATGGTAATTTGTAGTGTATCAATGAAAATACCTTATAATATAACATAATATGCAGTGTAACATTGAAAATACCTTATGATATAACGTAATATGCAGTGTATCATTGAAAATACCTTATAATATAACGTAATATGCAGTGTATCATTGAAAATACCATATAATATAACGTAATATGCAGTGTATCATTGAAAATACCTTATAATATAAGGTAATATGCAGTGTATCATTGAAAATACCTTATGATATAACGTAATATGCAGTGTATAATTGAAAATACCTTATAATATAACGTAATATGCAGTGTATCATTGAAAATACCTTATAATATATCGTAATTTGTAGTGTATCATTGAAAATACCTTATAATATATGGTAATTTGTAGTGTATCAATGAAAATACCTTATAATATAACGTAATATGCAGTGTAACATTGAAAATACCTTATGATATAACGTAATATGCAGTGTATCATTGAAAATACCTTATAATATAACGTAATATGCAGTGTATCATTGAAAATACCATATAATATATCGTAATATGCAGTGTATCATTGAAAATACCTTATAATATAACGTAATATGCAGTGTATCAGTGAAAATACCTTATAATATAACGTAATATGCAGTGTATCATTGAAAATACCTTATAATATAACGTAATATGCAGTGTATCATTGAAAATACCTTATAATATATAGTAGTTTACCATTGAAAATACCTTATAGTATATAGTAGTTTATCATTGAAAATACCTTATAATAAAACGTGATATGCAGTGTATCATTGAAAATACCTTATAATATAACGTAATTTGTAGTGTATCATTGAAAATACCTTATAATATATGGTAATTTGTAGTGTATCAATGAAAATACCTTATAATATAACATAATATGCAGTGTAACATTGAAAATACCTTATGATATAACGTAATATGCAGTGTATCATTGAAAATACCTTATAATATAACGTAATATGCAGTGTATCATTGAAAATACCATATAATATAACGTAATATGCAGTGTATCATTGAAAATACCTTATAATATAAGGTAATATGCAGTGTATCATTGAAAATACCTTATGATATAACGTAATATGCAGTGTATAATTGAAAATACCTTATAATATAACGTAATATGCAGTGTATCATTGAAAATACCTTATAATATATCGTAATTTGTAGTGTATCATTGAAAATACCTTATAATATATGGTAATTTGTAGTGTATCAATGAAAATACCTTATAATATAACGTAATATGCAGTGTAACATTGAAAATACCTTATGATATAACGTAATATGCAGTGTATCATTGAAAATACCTTATAATATAACGTAATATGCAGTGTATCATTGAAAATACCATATAATATATCGTAATATGCAGTGTATCATTGAAAATACCTTATAATATAACGTAATATGCAGTGTATCAGTGAAAATACCTTATAATATAACGTAATATGCAGTGTATCATTGAAAATACCTTATAATATAACGTAATATGCAGTGTATCATTGAAAATACCTTATAATATATAGTAGTTTACCATTGAAAATACCTTATAGTATATAGTAGTTTATCATTGAAAATACCTTATAATATAACGTAATATGCAGTGTATCATTGAAAATACCTCATAATATAACGTAATATGCAGTGTATCATTGAAAATACCTTATAATATAACGTGATATGCAGTGTATCATTGAAAATACCTTATAATATAACGTAATATGCAGTGTATCATTGAAAATACCTTATAATATATAGTAGTTTACCATTGAAAATACCTTATAATATAACGTAATATGCAGTGTATCATTGAAAATACCTTATAATATATAGTAGTTTACCATTGAAAATACCTTACAATATATAATAGTTTATCATTGAAAATACCTTATAATATATAGTAGTTTACCATTGAAAATACCTTATAATATATAGTAGTTTACCATTGAAAATACCTCATAATATAACGTAATATGCAGTGTATCAGTGAAAATACCTTATAATATAACGTAATATGCAGTGTATCATTGAAAATACCTTATAATATAACGTAATATGCAGTGTATCATTGAAAATACCTTATAATATATAGTAGTTTACCATTGAAAATACCTTATAGTATATAGTAGTTTATCATTGAAAATACCTTATAATATAACGTAATATGCAGTGTATCATTGAAAATACCTTATAATATAACGTAATATGCAGTGTATCATTGAAAATACCTTATAATATAACGTGATATGCAGTGTATCATTGAAAATACCTTATAATATAACGTAATATGCAGTGTATCATTGAAAATACCTTATAATATATAGTAGTTTACCATTGAAAATACCTTATAATATAACGTAATATGCAGTGTATCATTGAAAATACCTTATAATATATAGTAGTTTACCATTGAAAATACCTTATAATATATAATAGTTTATCATTGAAAATACCTTATAATATATAGTAGTTTACCATTGAAAATACCTTATAATATATAGTAGTTTACCATTGAAAATACCTCATAATATAACATAATATGCAGTGTATCATTGAAAATACCTTATAATATAACGTAATATGCAGTGTATCATTGAAAATACCTTATAATATAACGTAATATGCAGTGTATCATTGAAAATACCTTATAATATAACGTAATATGCAGTGTATCATTGAAAATACCTTATACTATATAGTAGTTTAACATTGAAAATACCTTATAATATATAGTAGTTTATCATTGAAAATACCTTATAATATCACGTAATATGCAGTGTATCATTGAAAATACCTTATAATATAACGTAATATGCAGTGTATCATTGAAAATACCTTATAATATAACGTAATATGCAGTGTATCATTGAAAATACCTTATAATATAACGTAATATGCAGTGTATCATTGAAAATACCTTATAATATATCGTAATTTGTAGTGTATCATTGAAAATACCTTATAATATATGGTAATTTGTAGTGTATCAATGAAAATACCTTATAATATAACATAATATGCAGTGTAACATTGAAAATACCTTATGATATAACGTAATATGCAGTGTATCATTGAAAATACCTTATAATATAACGTAATATGCAGTGTATCATTGAAAATACCATATAATATATCGTAATATGCAGTGTATCATTGAAAATACCTTATAATATAACGTAATATGCAGTGTATCAGTGAAAATACCTTATAATATAACGTAATATGCAGTGTATCATTGAAAATACCTTATAATATATAGTAGTTTACCATTGAAAATACCTTATAATATATAGTAGTTTATCATTGAAAATACCTTATAATATAACGTAATATGCAGTGTATCCTTGAAAATACCTTATAATATAACGTAATATGCAGTGTATCATTGAAAATACCTTATAATAAAACGTGATATGCAGTGTATCATTGAAAATACCTTATAATATAACGTAATTTGTAGTGTATCATTGAAAATACCTTATAATATATGGTAATTTGTAGTGTATCAATGAAAATACCTTATAATATAACATAATATGCAGTGTAACATTGAAAATACCTTATGATATAACGTAATATGCAGTGTATCATTGAAAATACCTTATAATATAACGTAATATGCAGTGTATCATTGAAAATACCATATAATATAACGTAATATGCAGTGTATCATTGAAAATACCTTATAATATAAGGTAATATGCAGTGTATCATTGAAAATACCTTATAATATAACGTAATATGCAGTGTATAATTGAAAATACCTTATAATATAACGTAATATGCAGTGTATCATTGAAAATACCTTATAATATATCGTAATTTGTAGTGTATCATTGAAAATACCTTATAATATATGGTAATTTGTAGTGTATCAATGAAAATACCTTATAATATAACGTAATATGCAGTGTAACATTGAAAATACCTTATGATATAACGTAATATGCAGTGTATCATTGAAAATACCTTATAATATAACGTAATATGCAGTGTATCATTGAAAATACCATATAATATATCGTAATATGCAGTGTATCATTGAAAATACCTTATAATATAACGTAATATGCAGTGTATCAGTGAAAATACCTTATAATATAACGTAATATGCAGTGTATCATTGAAAATACCTTATAATATAACGTAATATGCAGTGTATCATTGAAAATACCTTATAATATATAGTAGTTTACCATTGAAAATACCTTATAGTATATAGTAGTTTATCATTGAAAATACCTTATAATATAACGTAATATGCAGTGTATCATTGAAAATACCTTATAATATAACGTAATATGCAGTGTATCATTGAAAATACCTTATAATATAACGTGATATGCAGTGTATCATTGAAAATACCTTATAATATAACGTAATATGCAGTGTATCATTGAAAATACCTTATAATATATAGTAGTTTACCATTGAAAATACCTTATAATATAACGTAATATGCAGTGTATCATTGAAAATACCTTATAATATATAGTAGTTTACCATTGAAAATACCTTATAATATATAATAGTTTATCATTGAAAATACCTTATAATATATAGTAGTTTACCATTGAAAATACCTTATAATATATAGTAGTTTACCATTGAAAATACCTCATAATATAACATAATATGCAGTGTATCATTGAAAATACCTTATGATATAACGTAATATGCAGTGTATAATTGAAAATACCATATAATATATAGTAATATGCAGTGTATCATTGAAAATACCTTATAATATATCGTAATATGCAGTGTATCATTGAAAGTACCTTATTATATAACGTAATATGCAGTGTAACATTGAAAATACCTTACAATATAACGTAATATGTAGTGTATCATTGAAAATACCTTATAATATAACGTAATATGCAGTGTATCATGGAAAATACCTTATAATATATAGTAGTTTATCATTGAAAATACCTTATATTATAAGGTAATATGCAGTGTATCATTGAAAATACCTTATAATATAACGTAATATGCAGTGTATCATTGAAAATACCTTATAATATAACGTAATATGCAGTGTATCATTGAAAATACCTTATAATATAACGTAATATGCAGTGTATCATTGAAAATACCTTGTAATATAACGTAATATGCAGTGTATCATTGAAAATACCTTATAATATAACGTAATATGCAGTGTATCATTGAAAATACCTTATAATATAACGTAATATGCAGTGTATCATTGAAAATACCTTGTAATATAACGTAATATGCAGTGTATCATTGAAAATACCTTATAATATAACGTAATATGCAGTGTATCATTGAAAATACCTTATAATATATCGTAATTTGTAGTGTATCATTGAAAATACCTTATAATATATGGTAATTTGTAGTGTATCAATGAAAATACCTTATAATATAACGTAATATGCAGTGTATCATTGAAAATACCTTATAATATATAGTAGTTTAACATTGAAAATACCTTATAATATATAGTAGTTTATCATTGAAAATACCTTATAATATAACGTAATATGCAGTGTATCATTGAAAATACCTTATAATATAACGTAATATGCTTTGTATCTTTGAAAATACCTTATAATATAACGTAATATGCAGTGTATCATTGAAAATACCTTATAATATAACGTAATATGCAGTGTATCATTGAAAATACCTTATAATATAACGTAATATGCAGTGTATCATTGAAAATACCTTATAATATAACGTAATATGCAGTGTATCATTGAAAATACCTTATAATATATAGTAGTTTACCATTGAAAATACCTTATAATATATAGTAGTTTATCATTGAAAATACCTTATAATATAACGTAATATGCAGTGTATCATTGAAAATACCTTATAATATAACGTAATATGCAGTGTATCATTGAAAATACCTTATAATATAAGGTAATATGCAGTGTATCATTGAAAATACCTTATAATATAACGTAATATGCAGTGTATAATTGAAAATACCTTATAATATAACGTAATATGCAGTGTCTCATTGAAAATACCTTATAATATATCGTAATTTGTAGTGTATCATTGAAAATACCTTATAATATATGGTAATTTGTAGTGTATCAATGAAAATACCTTATAATATAACGTAATATGCAGTGTAACATTGAAAATACCTTATGATATAACGTAATATGCAGTGTATCATTGAAAATACCTTATAATATAACGTAATATGCAGTGTATCATTGAAAATACCATATAATATATCGTAATATGCAGTGTATCATTGAAAATACCTTATAATATAACGTAATATGCAGTGTATCAGTGAAAATACCTTATAATATAACGTAATATGCAGTGTATCATTGAAAATACCTTATAATATAACGTAATATGCAGTGTATCATTGAAAATACCTTATAATATAACGTAATATGCAGTGTATCATTGAAAATACCTTATACTATATAGTAGTTTAACATTGAAAATACCTTATAATATATAGTAGTTTATCATTGAAAATACCTTATAATATAACGTAATATGCAGTGTATCATTGAAAATACCTTATGATATAACGTAATATGCAGTGTATCATTGAAAATACCTTATAATATAACGTAATATGCAGTGTATCATTGAAAACACCTTATAATATAACGTAATATGCAGTGTATCATTGAAAATACCTTATAATATAACGTAATATGCAGTGTATCCTTGAAAATACCTTATAATATAACGTAATATGCAGTGTATCATTGAAAATACCTTATAATATATAGTAGTTTACCATTGAAAATACCTTATAATATAACATAATATGCAGTGTATCATTGAAAATACCTTATGATATAACGTAATATGCAGTGTATAATTGAAAATATCATATAATATATAGTAATATGCAGTGTATCATTGAAAATACCTTATAATATATCGTAAATTGTAGTGTATCATTGAAAATACCTTATAATATATTGTAATTTGTAGTGTATCATTGAAAATACCTTATAATATAACGTAATATGCAGTGTATCATTGAAAATACCTTATAATATAAGGTAATATGCAGTGTATCATTGAAAATACCTTATAATATAACGTAATATGCAGTGTATAATTGAAAATACCTTATAATATAACGTAATATGCAGTGTATCATTGAAAATACCTTATAATATATCGTAATTTGTAGTGTATCATTGAAAATACCTTATAATATATGGTAATTTGTAGTGTATCAATGAAAATACCTTATAATATAACATAATATGCAGTGTAACATTGAAAATACCTTATGATATAACGTAATATGCAGTGTATCATTGAAAATACCTTATAATATAACGTAATATGCAGGTGTATCATTGAAAATACCATATAATATATCGTAATATGCAGTGTATCATTGAAAATACCTTATTAATATAACGTAATATGCAGTGTATCAGTGAAAATACCTTATAATATAACGTAATATGCAGTGTATCATTGAAAATACCTTATAATATATAGTAGTTTATCATTGAAAATACCTTATAATATATAGTAGTTTATCATTGAAAATACCTTATAATATAACGTAATATGCAGTGTATCAGTGAAAATACCTTATAATATAACGTAATATGCAGTGTATCCTTGAAAATACCTTATAATATAACGTAATATGCAGTGTATCATTGAAAATACCTTATAATATATAGTAGTTTACCATTGAAAATACCCTATAATATATAGTAGTTTATCATTGAAAATACCTTATAATATAACGTAATATGCAGTGTATCATTGAAAATACCTTATAATATAACGTAATATGCAGTGTATCATTGAAAATACCTTATAATATAAGGTAATTATAATTGAAAAATACCTTATAATATAACGTAATATGCAGTGTATAATTGAAAATACCTTATAATATAACGTAATATGCAGTGTCTCATTGAAAATACCTTATAATATATCGTAATTTGTAGTGTATCATTGAAAATACCTTATAATATATGGTAATTTGTAGTGTATCATGAAAATACCTTATAATATAACGTAATATGCAGTGTAACATTGAAAATACCTTATGATATAACGTAATATGCAGTGTATCATTGAAAATACCTTATAATATAACGTAATATGCAGTGTATCATTGAAAATACCATATAATATATCGTAATATGCAGTGTATCATTGAAAATACCTTATAATATAACGTAATATGCAGTGTATCAGTGAAAATACCTTATAATATAACGTAATATGCAGTGTATCATTGAAAATACCTTATAATATAACGTAATATGCAGTGTATCATTGAAAATACCTTATAATATAACGTAATATGCAGTGTATCATTGAAAATACCTTATACTATATAGTAGTTTACCATTGAAAATACCTTATAATATATAGTAGTTTATCATTGAAAATACCTTATAATATAACGTAATATGCAGTGTATCATTGAAAATACCTTATGATATAACGTAATATGCAGTGTATCATTGAAAATACCTTATAATATAACGTAATATGCAGTGTATCATTGAAAACACCTTATAATATAACGTAATATGCAGTGTATCATTGAAAATACCTTATAATATAACGTAATATGCAGTGTATCCTTGAAAATACCTTATAATATAACGTAATATGCAGTGTATCATTGAAAATACCTTATAATATATAGTAGTTTACCATTGAAAATACCTCATAATATAACATAATATGCAGTGTATCATTGAAAATACCTTATGATATAACGTAATATGCAGTGTATAATTGAAAATATCATATAATATATAGTAATATGCAGTGTATCATTGAAAATACCTTATGATATATCGTAAATTGTAGTGTATCATTGAAAATACCTTATAATATATTGTAATTTGTAGTGTATCATTGAAAATACCTTATAATATAACGTAATATGCAGTGAATCATTGAAAATACCTTATAATATAAGGTAATATGCAGTGTATCATTGAAAATACCTTATAATATAACGTAATATGCAGTGTATAATTGAAAATACCTTATAATATAACGTAATATGCAGTGTATCATGGAAAATACCTTATAATATATCGTAATTTGTAGTGTATCATTGAAAATACCTTATAATATATGGTAATTTGTAGTGTATCAATGAAAATACCTTATAATATAACATAATATGCAGTGTAACATTGAAAATACCTTATGATATAACGTAATATGCAGTGTATCATTGAAATACCTTATAATATAACGTAATATGCAGTGTATCATTGAAAATACCATATAATATATCGTAATATGCAGTGTATCATTGAAAATACCTTATAATATAACGTAATATGCAGTGTATCATTGAAAATACCTTATAATATAACGTAATATGCAGTGTATCATTGAAAATACCTTATAATATATAGTAGTTTACCATTGAAAATACCTTATAATATATAGTAGTTTATCATTGAAAATACCTTATAATAACGTAATATGCAGTGTATCATTGAAAATACCTTATAATATAACGTAATATGCAGTGTATCATTGAAAATACCTTATAATATAACGTAATATGCAGTGTATCATTGAAAATACCTTATAATATATAGTAGTTTACCATTGAAAATACCTTATAATATATGCAGTGTATCATTGAAAATACCTTATGATATAACGTAATATGCAGTGTATAATTGAAAATATCATATAATATATAGTAATATGCAGTGTATCATTGAAAATACCTTATGATATATCGTAAATTGTAGTGTATCATTGAAAATACCTTATAATATATTGTAATTTGTAGTGTATCATTGAAAATACCTTATAATATAACGTAATATGCAGTGTATCATTGAAAATACCTTATAATATAACGTAATATGCAGTGTATCATTGAAAATACCTTATAATATAACGTAATATGCAGTGTATAATTGAAAAATACCTTATAATATAACGTAATATGCAGTGTATCATTGAAAATACCTTATAATATATCGTAATTTGTAGTGTATCATTGAAAATACCTTATAATATATGGTAATTTGTAGTGTATCAATGAAAATACCTTATAATATAACATAATATGCAGGTGTAACATTGAAAATACCTTATGATATAACGTAATATGCAGTGTATCATTGAAAATACCTTATAATATAACGTAATATGCAGTGTATCATTGAAAATACCATATAATATATCGTAATATGCAGTGTATCATTGAAAATACCCTATAATATAACGTAATATGCAGTGTATCAGTGAAAATACCTTATAATATAACGTAATATGCAGTGTATCATTGAAAATACCTTATAATATATAGTAGTTTACCATTGAAAATACCTTATAATATATAGTAGTTTATCATTGAAAATACCTTATAATATAACGTAATATGCAGTGTATCCTTGAAAATACCTTATAATATAACGTAATATGCAGTGTATCATTGAAAATACCTTATAATAAAACGTGATATGCAGTGTATCATTGAAAATACCTTATAATATAACGTAATATGCAGTGTATCATTGAAATACCTTATAATATAACGTAATATGCAGTGTATCATTGAAAATACCTTATAATATAACGTAATATGCAGTGTATCATTGAAAATACCTTATAATAGTAACGTAATATGCAGTGTATCATTGAAAATACCATATAATATATCGTAATATGCAGTGTATCATTGAAAATTACCTTATAATATAACGTAATATGCAGTGTATCAGTGAAAATACCTTATAATATAACGTAATATGCAGTGTATCATTGAAAATACCTTATAATATATAGTAGTTTACCATTGAAAATACCTTATAATATATAGTGTTTATCATTGAAAAATACCTTATAATATAACGTAATATGCAGTGTATCCTTGAAAATACCTTATAATATAACGTAATATGCAGTGTATCCTTGAAAATACCTTATAATATAACGTAATATGCAGTGTATCATTGAAAATACCTTATAATATATAGTAGTTTACCATTGAAAAATACCTTATAATATAACGTAATATGCAGTGTATCATTGAAAATACCTTATGATATAACGTAATATGCAGTGTATAATTGAAAATATCATATAATATATAGTAATATGCAGTGTATCATTGAAAATACCTTATGATATATCGTAAATTGTAGTGTATCATTGAAAATACCTTATAATATATTGTAATTTGTAGTGTATCATTGAAAATACCTTATAATATAACGTAATTATGCAGTGTATCATTGAAAATACCTTATAATATAAGGTAATATGCAGTGTATCATTGAAAATACCTTATAATATAACGTAATATGCAGTGTATAATTGAAAATACCTTATAATATAACGTAATATGCAGTGTATCATTAAAATACCTTATAATATATCGTAATTTGTAGTGTATCATTGAAAATACCTTATAATATAACGTAATATGTAGTGTATCAATGAAAATACCTTATAATATAACATAATATGCAGTGTAACATTGAAAATACCTTATGATATAACGTAATATGCAGTGTATCATTGAAAATACCTTATAATATAACGTAATATGCAGTGTATCATTGAAAATACCATATAATATATCGTAATATGCAGTGTATCATTGAAAATACCTTATAATATAACGTAATATGCAGTGTATCAGTGAAAATACCTTATAATATAACGTAATATGCAGTGTATCATTGAAAATACCTTATAATATATAGTAGTTTACCATTGAAAATACCTTATAATATATAGTAGTTTATCATTGAAAATACCTTATAATATAACGTAATATGCAGTGTATCCTTGAAAATACCTTATAATATAACGTAATATGCAGTGTATCATTGAAAATACCTTATAATAAAACGTGATATGCAGTGTATCATTGAAAATACCTTATAATATAACGTAATATGCAGTGTATCATTGAAAATACCTTATAATATAACGTAATATGCAGTGTATCATTGAAAATACCTTATAATATAACGTAATATGCAGTGTATCATTGAAAATACCTTATAATATAACGTAATATGCAGTGTATCATTGAAAATACCTTGTAATATAACGTAATATGCAGTGTATCATTGAAAATACCTTATAATATAACGTAATATGCAGTGTATCATTGAAAATACCTTATAATATAACGTAATATGCAGTGTATCATTGAAAATACCTTATAATATAACGTAATATGCAGTGTATCATGGAAAATACCTTATAATATATAGTAGTTTATCATTGAAAATACCTTATAATATAAGGTAATATGCAGTGTATCATTGAAAATACCTTATAATATAACGTAATATGCAGTGTATCATTGAAAATACCTTATAATATAACGTAATATGCAGTGTATCATTGAAAATACCTTATAATATAACGTAATATGCAGTGTATCATTGAAAATACCTTGTAATATAACGTAATATGCAGTGTATCATTGAAAATACCTTATAATATAACGTAATATGCAGTGTATCATTGAAAATACCTTATAATATAACGTAATATGCAGTGTATCATTGAAAATACCTTATAATATATAGTAGTTTAACATTGAAAATACCTTATAATATATAGTAGTTTATCATTGAAAATACCTTATAATATAACGTAATATGCAGTGTATCATTGAAAATACCTTATAATATAACGTAATATGCAGTGTATCATTGAAAATACCTTATAATATAACGTAATATGCAGTGTATCATTGAAAATACCTTATAATAAAACGTAATATGCAGTGTATCATTGAAAATACCTTACAATATAACGTAATATGTAGTGTATCATTGAAAATACCTTATAATATAACGTAATATGCAGTGTATCATGGAAAAATACCTTATAATATATAGTAGTTTATCATTGAAAATACCTTATAATATAAGGTAATATGCAGTGTATCATTGAAAATACCTTATAATATAACGTAATATGCAGTGTATCATTGAAAATACCTTATAATATAACGTAATATGCAGTGTATCATTGAAAATACCATATAATATATCGTAATATGCAGTGTATCATTGAAAATACCTTATAATATAACGTAATATGCAGTGTATCAGTGAAAATACCTTATAATATAACGTAATATGCAGTGTATCATTGAAAATACCTTATAATATATAGTAGTTTACCATTGAAAATACCTTATAATATATAGTAGTTTATCATTGAAAATACCTTATAATATAACGTAATATGCAGTGTATCCTTGAAAATACCTTATAATATACGTAATATGCAGTGTATCATTGAAAATACCTTATAATATAACGTAATATGCAGTGTATCATTGAAAATACCTTATAATATAACGTAATATGCAGTGTATCATTGAAAATACCTTATAATATATAGTAGTTTAACATTGAAAATACCTTATAATATATAGTAGTTTATCATTGAAAATACCTTATAATATAACGTAATATGCAGTGTATCATTGAAAATACCTTATAATATAACGTAATATGCAGTGTATCATTGAAAATACCTTATAATATAACGTAATATGCAGTGTATCATTGAAAATACCTTATAATAAAACGTAATATGCAGTGTATCATTGAAAATACCTTACAATATAACGTAATATGTAGTGAATCATTGAAAATACCTTATAATATAACGTAATATGCAGTGTATCATGGAAAATACCTTATAATATATAGTAGTTTATCATTGAAAATACCTTATAATATAAGGTAATATGCAGTGTATCATTGAAAATACCTTATAATATAACGTAATATGCAGTGTATCATTGAAAATACCTTATAATATAACGTAATATGCAGTGTATCATTGAAAATACCATATAATATATCGTAATATGCAGTGTATCATTGAAAATACCTTATAATATAACGTAATATGCAGTGTATCAGTGAAAATACCTTATAATATAACGTAATATGCAGTGTATCATTGAAAATACCTTATAATATATAGTAGTTTACCATTGAAAATACCTTATAATATATAGTAGTTTATCATTGAAAATACCTTATAATATAACGTAATATTGCAGTGTATCCTTGAAAATACCTTATAATATAACGTAATATGCAGTGTATCATTGAAAATACCTTATAATATATAGTAGTTTACCATTGAAAATACCTTATAATATATAATAGTTTATCATTGAAAATACCTTATAATATATAGTAGTTTACCATTGAAAATACCTTATAATATATAGTAGTTTACCATTGAAAATACCTCATAATATAACATAATATGCAGTGTATCATTGAAAATACCTTATGATATAACGTAATATGCAGTGTATAATTGAAAATGCCATATAATATATAGTAATATGCAGTGTTTCATTGAAAATACCTTATAATATATCGTAATATGCAGTGTATCATTGAAAGTACCTTATGATATAACGTAATATGCAGTGTAACATTGAAAATACCTTACAATATAACGTAATATGTAGTGTATCATTGAAAATACCTTATAATATAACGTAATATGCAGTGTATCATGGAAAATACCTTATAATATATAGTAGTTTATCATTGAAAATACCTTATAATATAAGGTAATATGCAGTGTATCATTGAAAATACCTTATAATATAACGTAATATGCAGTGTATCATTGAAAATACCTTATAATATAACGTAATATGCAGTGTATCATTGAAAATACCTTATAATATAACGTAATATGCAGTGTATCATTGAAAATACCTTATACTATATAGTAGTTTAACATTGAAAATACCTTATAATATATAGTAGTTTATCATTGAAAATACCTTATAATATAACGTAATATGCAGTGTATCATTGAAAATACCTTATAATATAACGTAATATGCAGTGTATCATTGAAAATACCTTATAATATAACGTAATATGCAGTGTATCATTGAAAATACCTTATAATATAACGTAATATGCAGTGTATCATTGAAAATACCTTATAATATAAGGTAATATGCAGTGTATCATTGAAAATACCTTATAATATAACGTAATATGCAGTGTATAATTGAAAATACCTTATAATATAACGTAATATGCAGTGTATCATTGAAAATACCTTATAATATATCGTAATTTGTAGTGTATCATTGAAAATACCTTATAATATATGGTAATTTGTAGTGTATCAATGAAAATACCTTATAATATAACATAATATGCAGTGTAACATTGAAAATACCTTATGATATAACGTAATATGCAGTGTATCATTGAAAATACCTTATAATATAACGTAATATGCAGTGTATCATTGAAAATACCATATAATATATCGTAATATGCAGTGTATCATTGAAAATACCTTATAATATAACGTAATATGCAGTGTATCAGTGAAAATACCTAATAATATAACGTAATATGCAGTGTATCATTGAAAATACCTTATAATATATAGTAGTTTACCATTGAAAATACCTTATAATATATAGTAGTTTATCATTGAAAATACCTTATAATATAACGTAATATGCAGTGTATCCTTGAAAATACCTTATAATATAACGTAATATGCAGTGTATCATTGAAAATACCTTATAATAAAACGTGATATGCAGTGTATCATTGAAAATACCTTATAATATAACGTAATATGCAGTGTATCATTGAAAATACCTTATAATATAACGTAATATGCAGTGTATCATTGAAAATACCTTATAATATAACGTAATATGCAGTGTATCATTGAAAATACCTTATAATATAACGTAATATGCAGTGTATCATTGAAAATACCTTGTAATATAACGTAATATGCAGTGTATCATTGAAAATACCTTATAATATAACGTAATATGCAGTGTATCATTGAAAATACCTTATAATATAACGTAATATGCAGTGTATCATTGAAAATACCTTATAATATAACGTAATATGCAGTGTATCATGGAAAATACCTTATAATATATAGTAGTTTATCATTGAAAATACCTTATAATATAAGGTAATATGCAGTGTATCATTGAAAATACCTTATAATATAACGTAATATGCAGTGTATCATTGAAAATACCTTATAATATAACGTAATATGCAGTGTATCATTGAAAATACCTTATAATATAACGTAATATGCAGTGTATCATTGAAAATACCTTGTAATATAACGTAATATGCAGTGTATCATTGAAAATACCTTATAATATAACGTAATATGCAGTGTATCATTGAAAATACCTTATAATATAACGTAATATGCAGTGTATCATTGAAAATACCTTATAATATATAGTAGTTTAACATTGAAAATACCTTATAATATATAGTAGTTTATCATTGAAAATACCTTATAATATAACGTAATATGCAGTGTATCATTGAAAATACCTTATAATATAACGTAATATGCAGTGTATCATTGAAAATACCTTATAATATAACGTAATATGCAGTGTATCATTGAAAATACCTTATAATAAAACGTAATATGCAGTGTATCATTGAAAATACCTTACAATATAACGTAATATGTAGTGTATCATTGAAAATACCTTATAATATAACGTAATATGCAGTGTATCATGGAAAATACCTTATAATATATAGTAGTTTATCATTGAAAATACCTTATAATATAAGGTAATATGCAGTGTATCATTGAAAATACCTTATAATATAACGTAATATGCAGTGTATCATTGAAAATACCTTATAATATAACGTAATATGCAGTGTATCATTGAAAATACCATATAATATATCGTAATATGCAGTGTATCATTGAAAATACCTTATAATATAACGTAATATGCAGTGTATCAGTGAAAATACCTTATAATATAACGTAATATGCAGTGTATCATTGAAAATACCTTATAATATATAGTAGTTTACCATTGAAAATACCTTATAATATATAGTAGTTTATCATTGAAAATACCTTATAATATAACGTAATATGCAGTGTATCCTTGAAAATACCTTATAATATAACGTAATATGCAGTGTATCATTGAAAATACCTTATAATATAACGTAATATGCAGTGTATCATTGAAAATACCTTATAATATAACGTAATATGCAGTGTATCATTGAAAATACCTTATAATATATAGTAGTTTAACATTGAAAATACCTTATAATATATAGTAGTTTATCATTGAAAATACCTTATAATATAACGTAATATGCAGTGTATCATTGAAAATACCTTATAATATAACGTAATATGCAGTGTATCATTGAAAATACCTTATAATATAACGTAATATGCAGTGTATCATTGAAAATACCTTATAATAAAACGTAATATGCAGTGTATCATTGAAAATACCTTACAATATAACGTAATATGCAGTGTATCATTGAAAATACCTTATAATATAACGTAATATGCAGTGTATCATTGAAAATACCTTATAATATAACGTAATATGCAGTGTATCATTGAAAATACCTTATAATATATAGTAGTTTACCATTGAAAATACCTTATAATATATAGTAGTTTATCATTGAAAATACCTTATAATATAACGTAATATGCAGTGTATCATTGAAAATACCTTATAATATAACGTAATATGCAGTGTATCATTGAAAATACCTTATAATATAAGGTAATATGCAGTGTATCATTGAAAATACCTTATAATATAACGTAATATGCAGTGTATAATTGAAAATACCTTATAATATAACGTAATATGCAGTGTCTCATTGAAAATACCTTATAATATATCGTAATTTGTAGTGTATCATTGAAAATACCTTATAATATATGGTAATTTGTAGTGTATCAATGAAAATACCTTATAATATAACGTAATATGCAGTGTAACATTGAAAATACCTTATGATATAACGTAATATGCAGTGTATCATTGAAAATACCTTATAATATAACGTAATATGCAGTGTATCATTGAAAATACCATATAATATATCGTAATATGCAGTGTATCATTGAAAATACCTTATAATATAACGTAATATGCAGTGTATCAGTGAAAATACCTTATAATATAACGTAATATGCAGTGTATCATTGAAAATACCTTATAATATAACGTAATATGCAGTGTATCATTGAAAATACCTTATAATATAACGTAATATGCAGTGTATCATTGAAAATACCTTATACTATATAGTAGTTTACCATTGAAAATACCTTATAATATATAGTAGTTTATCATTGAAAATACCTTATAATATAACGTAATATGCAGTGTATCATTGAAAATACCTTATGATATAACGTAATATGCAGTGTATCATTGAAAATACCTTATAATATAACGTAATATGCAGTGTATCATTGAAAACACCTTATAATATAACGTAATATGCAGTGTATCATTGAAAATACCTTATAATATAACGTAATATGCAGTGTATCCTTGAAAATACCTTATAATATAACGTAATATGCAGTGTATCATTGAAAATACCTTATAATATATAGTAGTTTACCATTGAAAATACCTCATAATATAACATAATATGCAGTGTATCATTGAAAATACCTTATGATATAACGTAATATGCAGTGTATAATTGAAAATATCATATAATATATAGTAATATGCAGTGTATCATTGAAAATACCTTATGATATATCGTAATTTGCAGTGTATCATTGAAAATACCTTATAATATATTGTAATTTGTAGTGTATCATTGAAAATACCTTATATATAACGTAATATGCAGTGTATCATTGAAAATACCTTATAATATAACGTAATATGCAGTGTATCATTGAAAATACCTTATAATATAACGTAATATGCAGTGTATAATTGAAAATACCTTATAATATAACGTAATATGCAGTGTATCATTGAAAATACCTTATAATATATCGTAATTTGTAGTGTATCATTGAAAATACCTTATAATATATGGTAATTTGTAGTGTATCAATGAAAATACCTTATAATATAACATAATATGCAGTGTAACATTGAAAATACCTTATGATATAACGTAATATGCAGTGTATCATTGAAAATACCTTATAATATAACGTAATATGCAGTGTATCATTGAAAATACCATATAATATATCGTAATATGCAGTGTATCATTGAAAATACCTTATAATATAACGTAATATGCAGTGTATCATTGAAAATACCTTATAATATAACGTAATATGCAGTGTATCATTGAAAATACCTTATAATATATAGTAGTTTACCATTGAAAATACCTTATAATATATAGTAGTTTATCATTGAAAATACCTTATAATATAACGTAATATGCAGTGTATCCTTGAAAATACCTTATAATATAACGTAATATGCAGTGTATCCTTGAAAATACCTTATAATATAACGTAATATGCAGTGTATCATTGAAAATACCTTATAATATATAGTAGTTTACCATTGAAAATACCTCATAATATAACATAATATGCAGTGTATCATTGAAAATACCTTATGATATAACGTAATATGCAGTGTATAATTGAAAATATCATATAATATATAGTAATATGCAGTGTATCATTGAAAATACCTTATGATATATCGTAAATTGTAGTGTATCATTGAAAATACCTTATAATATATTGTAATTTGTAGTGTATCATTGAAAATACCTTATAATATAACGTAATATGCAGTGTATCATTGAAAATACCTTATAATATAAGGTAATATGCAGTGTATCATTGAAAATACCTTATAATATAACGTAATATGCAGTGTATAATTGAAAATACCTTATAATATAACGTAATATGCAGTGTATCATTGAAAATACCTTATAATATATCGTAATTTGTAGTGTATCATTGAAAATACCTTATAATATATGGTAATTTGTAGTGTATCAATGAAATACCTTATAATATAACATAATATGCAGTGTAACATTGAAAATACCTTATGATATAACGTAATATGCAGTGTATCATTGAAAATACCTTATAATATAACGTAATATGCAGTGTATCATTGAAAATACCATATAATATATCGTAATATGCAGTGTATCATTGAAAATACCTTATAATATAACGTAATATGCAGTGTATCAGTGAAAATACCTTATAATATAACGTAATATGCAGTGTATCATTGAAAATACCTTATAATATATAGTAGTTTACCATTGAAAATACCTTATAATATATAGTAGTTTATCATTGAAAATACCTTATAATATAACGTAATATGCAGTGTATCCTTGAAAATACCTTATAATATAACGTAATATGCAGTGTATCATTGAAAATACCTTATAATAAAACGTGATATGCAGTGTATCATTGAAAATACCTTATAATATAACGTAATATGCAGTGTATCATTGAAAATACCTTATAATATAACGTAATATGCAGTGTATCATTGAAAATACCTTATAATATAACGTAATATGCAGTGTATCATTGAAAATACCTTATAATATAACGTAATATGCAGTGTATCATTGAAAATACCTTTGTAATATAACGTAATATGCAGTGTATCATTGAAAATACCTTATAATATAACGTAATATGCAGTGTATCATTGAAAATACCTTATAATATAACGTAATATGCAGTGTATCATTGAAAA
>CAKAJI010000195.1:0-23435 GCA_916610255.1 Lasioglossum lativentre | reverse complement strand
TTACGTTATATTATAAGGTATTTTCAATGATAAACTACTATATATTATAAGGTATTTTCAATGATACACTGCATATTACGTTATATTATAAGGTATTTTCAAAGATACAATACAAATTACGATATATTATAAGGTATTTTCAAAGATACACTGCATATTACGTTATATTATGGGGTATTTTCAATGATACACTGCATATTACGTTATATTATAAGGTATTTTCAATGATACACTGCATATTACGTTAAATTATAAGGTATTTTCAATGATACACTGCATATTACGTAATATTATAAGGTATTTTCAATGATACACTGCATATTACGATATATTATAAGGTATTTTCAATGATACATGGTTCAATGATACACTGCATATTACGTTATGTTATAAGGTATTTTCATTGATAGACAAGAATTACCATATATTCTAAGGTATTTTCAATGATACACTGCATATTACGTTATATTATTAGGTATTTTCAATGATACACTAAAAAATCACGATATATTATAAGGTATTTGCAATGATACACTGCATATTACGTTATACTATAAGGTATTTTCAATGATACACTGCATATTAAGTTATATTATAAGGTATTTTCAATGATAAACTACTATATATTATAAGGTATTTTCAATGATACACTGCATATTACGTTATATTATAAGGTATTTTCAATGATACACTGCATATTACGTTAAATTATAAGGTATTTTCAATGATACACTGCATATTACGTTATATTATAAGGTATTTTCAATGATACACAGCATATTATGTTATATTATAAGGTATTTTCAATGATAAACTACTATATATTATAAGGTATTTTCAATGATACACTACAAATTACGTTATATCATAAGGTATATTCAATGATACACTGCATATTACGTTATATTATAAGGTATTTTCAATGATACACTGCATACTACGTTATATTATAAGGTATTTTCATTGATAGACAAGAATTACCATATATTCTAAGGTATTTTCAATGATACACTGCATATTACGTTATATTATTAGGTATTTTCAATGATACACTAAAAAATTACGATATATTATAAGGTATTTCCAATGATACACTGCATATTACGTTATATTATAAGGTATTTTCAATGATACACTGCATACTACCTTATATTATAAGGTATTTTCAATGATACACTGCATATTACGTTATATTATAAGGTATTTTCAATGATACACTGCATATTACATTACATTATAAGGTATTTTCAATGATACACTGCATATTACGTTATATTATAAGGTATTTTCAATGATGCACTGCATATTACGTTATACTATAAGGTATTTTCAATGATAAACTACTATATATTATAAGGTATTTTCAATTGATACACTGCATATTACGTTATATTATAAGGTATTTTCATTGATACACTACAAATTACGATATATTGTAAGGTATTTTCAATGATAAACTGCATATTACGTTATATGGGAAGGTATTTTCAATGATACACTGCATATTACGTTATATTATAAGGTATTTTCAATGATACACTGCATATTACGTTATATTATAAGGTATTCTCAATGATACACTACAAATTACGATATATTATAAGGTATTTTCAATGATACACTGCATATTACGTTATATTATAAGGTATTCTCAATGATACACTACAAATTACGATATATTATAAGGTATTTTCAATGATACACTGCATATTACGTTATATGGGAAGGTATTTTCAATGATACACTGCATATTACGTTATATTATAAGGTATTTTCAATGATACACTGCATATTACGTTAAATTATAAGGTATTTTCAATGATACACTGCATATTACGTAATATTATAAGGTATTTTCAATGATACACTGCATATTACGATATATTATAAGGTATTTTCAATGATGCACTGCATTTTACGTTATATTATAAGGTATTTTCATTGATAGACAAGAATTACCATATATTCTAAGGTATTTTCAATGATACACTGCATATTACGTTATATTATTAGGTATTTTCAATGATACACTAAAAAATCACGATATATTATAAGGTATTTGCAATGATACACTGCATATTACGTTATACTATAAGGTATTTTTCAATGATACACTGCATATTAAGTTATATTATAAGGTATTTTCAATGATAAACTACTATATATTATAAGGTATTTTCAATGATACACTGCATATTACGTTATATTATAAGGTATTTTCAATGATACACTGCATATTACGTTATATTATAAGGTATTTTCAATGATACACTGCATATTACGTTATATTATAAGGTATTTTCAATGATACACAGCATATTATGTTATATTATAAGGTATTTTCAATGATAAACTACTATATATTATAAGGTATTTTCAATGATACACTACAAATTACGTTATATCATAAGGTATATTCAATGATACACTGCATATTAAGTTATATTATAAGGTATTTTCAATGATAAACTACTATATATTATAAGGCATTTTCAATGATACACTGCATATTACGTTATATTATAAGGTATTTTCAATGATACACTACAAATTACGATATATTATAAGGTATTTTCAATGATACACTGCATATTACGTTATATTATAAGGTATTTTCATTGATAGACTAGAATTACCATATATTCTAAGGTATTTTCAATGATACACTGCATATTACGTTATATCATAAGGTATTTTCAATGATACACTGCATGTTAAGTTATATTAAAAGGTATTTTCAATGATAAACTGCTATATATTATAAGGTATTTTCAATGATACACTGCATATTACGTTATATTATAAGGTATTTTCATTGATACACTACAAATTACGATATATTGTAAGGTATTTTCAATGATAAACTGCATATTACGTTATATGGGAAGGTATTTTCAATGATACACTGCATATTACATTATATTATAAGGTATTTTCAATGATACACTGCATATTACGTTATATTATAAGGTATTCTCAATGATACACTACAAATTACGATATATTATAAGGTATTTTCAATGATACACTGCATATTACGTTATATTATAAGGTATTTTCAATGATACACTGCATATTACGTTATATTATAAGGTATTTTCAATGATACACTGCATATTACGTTATATTATAAGGTATTTTCATTGATAGACAAGAATTACCATATATTCTAAGGTATTTTCAATGATACACTGCATATTACGTTATATTATTAGGTATTTTCAATGATACACTAAAAAATTACGATATATTATAAGGTATTTCCAATGATACACTGCATATTACGTTATATTATAAGGTATTTTCAATGATACACTGCATACTACCTTATATTATAAGGTATTTTCAATGATACACTGCATATTACGTTATATTATAAGGTATTTTCAATGATACACTGCATATTACATTACATTATAAGGTATTTTCAATGATACACTGCATATTACGTTATATTATAAGGTATTTTCAATGATGCACTGCATTTTACATTATATTATAAGGTATTTTCATTGATAGACAAGAATTACCATATATTCTAAGGTATTTTCAATAATACACTGCATATTACCTTATATTATAAGGTATTTTCAAAGATACACTACAAATAACGATATATTATAAGGTATTTTCAATGATACATTGCATATTACGTTATATGAGAAGGTATTTTCATTGATACACTACAAATTACGATATATTATAAGGTATTTTCAATGATACACTGCATATTACGTTATATGGGAAGGTATTTTCAATGATACACTGCATATTACCTTATATTATAAGGTATTTTCAAAGATACACTACAAATAACGATATATTATAAGGTATTTTCAATGATACATTGCATATTACGTTAAATTATAAGGTATTTTCAATGATACACTGCATATTACGTAATATGGGAAGGTATTTTCAATGATACACTGCATATTACGATATATTATAAGGTATTTTCAATGATACACTGCATATTACGTTATATTATAAGGTATTTTCATTGATAGACAAGAATTACCATATATTCTAAGGTATTTTCAATGATACACTGCATATTACGTTATATTATTAGGTATTTTCAATGATACACTAAAAAATCACGATATATTATAAGGTATTTGCAATGATACACTGCATATTACGTTATACTATATGGTATTTTCAATGATACACTGCATATTAAGTTATATTATAAGGTATTTTCAATGATAAACTACTATATATTATAAGGTATTTTCAATGATACACTGCATATTACGTTATATTATAAGGTATTTTCAATGATACACTGCATATTACGTTAAATTATAAGGTATTTTCAATGATACACTGCATATTACGTTATATTATAAGGTATTTTCAATGATACACAGCATATTATGTTATATTATAAGGTATTTTCAATGATAAACTACTATATATTATAAGGTATTTTCAATGATACACTACAAATTACGTTATATCATAAGGTATATTCAATGATACACTGCATATTAAGTTATATTATAAGGTATTTTCAATGATAAACTACTATATATTATAAGGTATTTTCAATGATACACTGCATATTACGTTATATTATAAGGTATTTTCAATGATACACTACAAATTACGATATATTATAAGGTATTTTCAAGGATACACTGCATATTACGTTATATTATAAGGTATTTTCATTGATAGACTAGAATTACCATATATTCTAAGGTATTTTCAATGATACACTGCATATTACGTTATATTATAAGGTATTTTCATTGATAGACAAGAATTACCATATATTCTAAGGTATTTTCAATGATACACTGCATATTACGTTATATTATTAGGTATTTTCAATGATACACTAAAAAATTACGATATATTATAAGGTATTTCCAATGATACACTGCATATTACGTTATATTATAAGGTATTTTCAATGATAAACTACTATATATTATAAGGTATTTTCAATGATACACTGCATATTACGTTATATTATAAGGTATTTTCAAAGATACAATACAAATTACGATATATTATAAGGTATTTTCAAAGATACACTGCATATTACGTTATATGGGAAGGTATTTTCAATGATACACTGCATATTACGTTATATTATAAGGTATTTTCAATGATACACTGCATATTACGTTAAATTATAAGGTATTTTCAATGATACACTGCATATTACGTAATATTATAAGGTATTTTCAATGATACACTGCATATTACGATATATTATAAGGTATTTTCAATGATGCACTGCATTTTACGTTATATTATAAGGTATTTTCATTGATAGACAAGAATTACCATATATTCTAAGGTATTTTCAATGATACACTGCATATTACGTTATATTATTAGGTATTTTCAATGATACACTAAAAAATCACGATATATTATAAGGTATTTGCAATGATACACTGCATATTACGTTATACTATAAGGTATTTTCAATGATACACTGCATATTAAGTTATATTATAAGGTATTTTCAATGATAAACTACTATATATTATAAGGTATTTTCAATGATACACTGCATATTACGTTATATTATAAGGTATTTTCAATGATACACTGCATATTACGTTAAATTATAAGGTATTTTCAATGATACACTGCATATTACGTTATATTATAAGGTATTTTCAATGATACACAGCATATTATGTTATATTATAAGGTATTTTCAATGATAAACTACTATATATTATAAGGTATTTTCAATGATACACTACAAATTACGTTATATCATAAGGTATATTCAATGATACACTGCATATTAAGTTATATTATAAGGTATTTTCAATGATAAACTACTATATATTATAAGGCATTTTCAATGATACACTGCATATTACGTTATATTATAAGGTATTTTCAATGATACACTACAAATTACGATATATTATAAGGTATTTTCAATGATACACTGCATATTACGTTATATTATAAGGTATTTTCATTGATAGACTAGAATTACCATATATTCTAAGGTATTTTCAATGATACACTGCATATTACGTTATATCATAAGGTATTTTCAATGATACACTGCATGTTAAGTTATATTAAAAGGTATTTTCAATGATAAACTGCTATATATTATAAGGTATTTTCAATGATACACTGCATATTACGTTATATTATAAGGTATTTTCATTGATACACTACAAATTACGATATATTGTAAGGTATTTTCAATGATAAACTGCATATTACGTTATATGGGAAGGTATTTTCAATGATACACTGCATATTACGTTATATTATAAGGTATTTTCAATGATACACTGCATATTACGTTATATTATAAGGTATTCTCAATGATACACTACAAATTACGATATATTATAAGGTATTTTCAATGATACACTGCATATTACGTTATATTATAAGGTATTTTCAATGATACACTGCATATTACGTTATATTATAAGGTATTTTCGATGATACACTGCATATTACGTTATATTATAAGGTATTTTCATTGATAGACAAGAATTACCATATATTCTAAGGTATTTTCAATGATACACTGCATATTACGTTATATTATTAGGTATTTTCAATGATACACTAAAAAATTACGATATATTATAAGGTATTTCCAATGATACACTGCATATTACGTTATATTATAAGGTATTTTCAATGATACACTGCATACTACCTTATATTATAAGGTATTTTCAATGATACACTGCATATTACGTTATATTATAAGGTATTTTCAATGATACACTGCATATTACATTACATTATAAGGTATTTTCAATGATACACTGCATATTACGTTATATTATAAGGTATTTTCAATGATGCACTGCATTTTACATTATATTATAAGGTATTTTCATTGATAGACAAGAATTACCATATATTCTAAGGTATTTTCAATAATACACTGCATATTACCTTATATTATAAGGTATTTTCAAAGATACACTACAAATAACGATATATTATAAGGTATTTTCAATGATACACTGCATATTACGTTATATTATAAGGTATTTTCAATGATACACTGCATATTACATTACATTATAAGGTATTTTCAATGATACACTGCATATTACGTTATATTATAAGGTATTTTCAATGATGCACTGCATTTTACATTATATTATAAGGTATTTTCATTGATAGACAAGAATTACCATATATTCTAAGGTATTTTCAATGATACACTGCATATTACCTTATATTATAAGGTATTTTCAAAGATACACTACAAATAACGATATATTATAAGGTATTTTCAATGATACATTGCATATTACGTTATATGAGAAGGTATTTTCATTGATACACTACAAATTACGATATATTATAAGGTATTTTCAATGATACACTGCATATTACGTTATATGGGAAGGTATTTTCAATGATACACTGCATATTACCTTATATTATAAGGTATTTTCAAAGATACACTACAAATAACGATATATTATAAGGTATTTTCAATGATACATTGCATATTACGTTAAATTATAAGGTATTTTCAATGATACACTGCATATTACGTAATATGGGAAGGTATTTTCAATGATACACTGCATATTACGATATATTATAAGGTATTTTCAATGATAAACTGCATTTTACGTTATATTATAAGGTATTTTCATTGATAGACAAGAATTACCATATATTCTAAGGTATTTTCAATGATACACTGCATATTACGTTATATTATTAGGTATTTTCAATGATACACTAAAAAATCACGATATATTATAAGGTATTTGCAATGATACACTGCATATTACGTTATACTATATGGTATTTTCAATGATACACTGCATATTAAGTTATATTATAAGGTATTTTCAATGATAAACTACTATATATTATAAGGTATTTTCAATGATACACTGCATATTACGTTATATTATAAGGTATTTTCAATGATACACTGCATATTACGTTAAATTATAAGGTATTTTCAATGATACACTGCATATTACGTTATATTATAAGGTATTTTCAATGATACACAGCATATTATGTTATATTATAAGGTATTTTCAATGATAAACTACTATATATTACAAGGTATTTTCAATGATACACTACAAATTACGTTATATCATAAGGTATATTCAATGATACACTGCATATTAAGTTATATTATAAGGTATTTTCAATGATAAACTACTATATATTATAAGGTATTTTCAATGATACACTGCATATTACGTTATATTATAAGGTATTTTCAATGATACACTACAAATTACGATATATTATAAGGTATTTTCAAGGATACACTGCATATTACGTTATATTATAAGGTATTTTCATTGATAGACTAGAATTACCATATATTCTAAGGTATTTTCAATGATACACTGCATATTACGTTATATTATAAGGTATTTTCAATGATACACTGCATGTTAAGTTATATTAAAAGGTATTTTCAATGATAAACTGCTATATATTATAAGGTATTTTCAATGATACACTGCATATTACGTTATATTATAAGGTATTTTCATTGATACACTACAAATTACGATATATTGTAAGGTATTTTCAATGATAAACTGCATATTACGTTATATGGGAAGGTATTTTCAATGATACACTGCATATTACGTTATATTATAAGGTATTTTCAGTGATACACTGCATATTACGTTATATTATAAGGTATTCTCAATGATACACTACAAATTACGATATATTATAAGGTATTTTCAATGATACACTGCATATTACGTTATATTATAAGGTATTTTCAATGATACACTGCATATTACGTTATATTATAAGGTATTTTCAATGATACACTGCATATTACGTTATATTATAAGGTATTTTCATTGATAGACAAGAATTACCATATATTCTAAGGTATTTTCAATGATACACTGCATATTACGTTATATTATTAGGTATTTTCAATGATACACTAAAAAATTACGATATATTATAAGGTATTTCCAATGATACACTGCATATTACGTTATATTATAAGGTATTTTCAATGATACACTGCATACTACCTTATATTATAAGGTATTTTCAATGATACACTGCATATTACGTTATATTATAAGGTATTTTCAATGATACACTGCATATTACATTACATTATAAGGTATTTTCAATGATACACTGCATATTACGTTATATTATAAGGTATTTTCAATGATGCACTGCATATTACGTTATACTATAAGGTATTTTCAATGATAAACTACTATATATTATAAGGTATTTTCAATGATACACTGCATATTACGTTATATTATAAGGTATTTTCATTGATACACTACAAATTACGATATATTGTAAGGTATTTTCAATGATAAACTGCATATTACGTTATATGGGAAGGTATTTTCAATGATACACTGCATATTACGTTATATTATAAGGTATTTTCAATGATACACTGCATATTACGTTATATTATAAGGTATTCTCAATGATACACTACAAATTACGATATATTATAAGGTATTTTCAATGATACACTGCATATTACGTTATATTATAAGGTATTCTCAATGATACACTACAAATTACGATATATTATAAGGTATTTTCAATGATACACTGCATATTACGTTATATTATAAGGTATTTTCAATGATACACTGCATATTACGTTATATTATAAGGTATTTTCAATGATACACTGCATATTACGTTATATTATAAGGTATTTTCATTGATAGACAAGAATTACCATATATTCTAAGGTATTTTCAATGATACACTGCATATTACGTTATATTATTAGGTATTTTCAATGATACACTAAAAAATTACGATATATTATAAGGTATTTCCAATGATACACTGCATATTACGTTATATTATAAGGTATTTTCAATGATACACTGCATACTACCTTATATTATAAGGTATTTTCAATGATACACTGCATATTACGTTATATTATAAGGTATTTTCAATGATACACTGCATATTACATTACATTATAAGGTATTTTCAATGATACACTGCATATTACGTTATATTATAAGGTATTTTCAATGATGCACTGCATATTACGTTATACTATAAGGTATTTTCAATGATAAACTACTATATATTATAAGGTATTTTCAATGATAAACTACAATATATTATAAGGTATTTTCAATGATACACTGCATATTACGTTATATTATTAGGTATTTTCAATGATACACTAAAAAATTACGATATATTATAAGGTATTTCCAATGATACACTGCATATTACGTTATATTATAAGGTATTTCAATGATACACTGCATATTACCTTATATTATAAGGTATTTTCAAAGATACACTACAAATAACGATATATTATAAGGTATTTTCAATGATACATTGCATATTACGTTATATGAGAAGGTATTTTCATTGATACACTACAAATTACGATATATTATAAGGTATTTTCAATGATACACTGCATATTACGTTATATGGGAAGGTATTTTCAATGATACACTGCATATTACCTTATATTATAAGGTATTTTCAAAGATACACTACAAATAACGATATATTATAAGGTATTTTCAATGATACATTGCATATTACGTTAAATTATAAGGTATTTTCAATGATACACTGCATATTACGTAATATTATAAGGTATTTTCAATGATACACTGCATATTACGATATATTATAAGGTATTTTCAATGATACACTGCATTTTACGTTATATTATAAGGTATTTTCATTGATAGACAAGAATTACCATATATTCTAAGGTATTTTCAATGATACACTGCATATTACGTTATATTATTAGGTATTTTCAATGATACACTAAAAAATCACGATATATTATAAGGTATTTGCAATGATACACTGCATATTACGTTATACTATAAGGTATTTTCAATGATACACTGCATATTAAGTTATATTATAAGGTATTTTCAATGATAAACTACTATATATTATAAGGTATTTTCAATGATACACTGCATATTACGTTATATTATAAGGTATTTTCAATGATACACTGCATATTACGTTAAATTATAAGGTATTTTCAATGATACACTGCATATTACGTTATATTATAAGGTATTTTCAATGATACACAGCATATTATGTTATATTATAAGGTATTTTCAATGATAAACTACTATATATTATAAGGTATTTTCAATGATACACTACAAATTACGTTATATCATAAGGTATATTCAATGATACACTGCATATTAAGTTATATTATAAGGTATTTTCAATGATAAACTACTATATATTATAAGGTATTTTCAATGATACACTGCATATTACGTTATATTATAAGGTATTTTCAATGATACACTGCATATTACGTTATATTATAAGGTATTTTCAAGGATACACTGCATATTACGTTATATTATAAGGTATTTTCATTGATAGACTAGAATTACCATATATTCTAAGGTATTTTCAATGATACACTGCATATTACGTTATATTATAAGGTATTTTCAATGATACACTGCATGTTAAGTTATATTAAAAGGTATTTTCAATGATAAACTGCTATATATTATAAGGTATTTTCAATGATACACTGCATATTACGTTATATTATAAGGTATTTTCATTGATACACTACAAATTACGATATATTGTAAGGTATTTTCAATGATAAACTGCATATTACGTTATATGGGAAGGTATTTTCAATGATACACTGCATATTACGTTATATTATAAGGTATTTTCAATGATACACTGCATATTACGTTATATTATAAGGTATTCTCAATGATACACTACAAATTACGATATATTATAAGGTATTTTCAATGATACACTGCATATTACGTTATATTATAAGGTATTTTCAATGATACACTGCATATTACGTTATATTATAAGGTATTTTCAATGATACACTGCATATTACGTTATATTATAAGGTATTTTCATTGATAGACAAGAATTACCATATATTCTAAGGTATTTTCAATGATACACTGCATATTACGTTATATTATTAGGTATTTTCAATGATACACTAAAAAATTACGATATATTATAAGGTATTTCCAATGATACACTGCATATTACGTTATATTATAAGGTATTTTCAATGATACACTGCATACTACCTTATATTATAAGGTATTTTCAATGATACACTGCATATTACGTTATATTATAAGGTATTTTCAATGATACACTGCATATTACATTACATTATAAGGTATTTTCAATGATACACTGCATATTACGTTATATTATAAGGTATTTTCAATGATGCACTGCATATTACGTTATACTATAAGGTATTTTCAATGATAAACTACTATATATTATAAGGTATTTTCAATGATAAACTACAATATATTATAAGGTATTTTCAATGATACACTGCATATTACGTTATATTATAAGGTATTTTCATTGATACACTACAAATTACGATATATTGTAAGGTATTTTCAATGATAAACTGCATATTACGTTATATGGGAAGGTATTTTCAATGATACACTGCATATTACGTTATATTATAAGGTATTTTCAATGATACACTGCATATTACGTTATATTATAAGGTATTCTCAATGATACACTACAAATTACGATATATTATAAGGTATTTTCAATGATACACTGCATATTACGTTATATTATAAGGTATTTTCAATGATACACTGCATATTACGTTATATTATAAGGTATTTTCAATGATACACTGCATATTACGTTATATTATAAGGTATTTTCATTGATAGACAAGAATTACCATATATTCTAAGGTATTTTCAATGATACACTGCATATTACGTTATATTATTAGGTATTTTCAATGATACACTAAAAAATTACGATATATTATAAGGTATTTCCAATGATACACTGCATATTACGTTATATTATAAGGTATTTTCAATGATACACTGCATATTACCTTATATTATAAGGTATTTTCAAAGATACACTACAAATAACGATATATTATAAGGTATTTTCAATGATACATTGCATATTACGTTATATGAGAAGGTATTTTCATTGATACACTACAAATTACGATATATTATAAGGTATTTTCAATGATACACTGCATATTACGTTATATGGGAAGGTATTTTCAATGATACACTGCATATTACGTTATATTATAAGGTATTTTCAATGATACACTGCTTATTACGTTATACTATAAGGTATTTTCAATGATACACTGCATATTACGGTATATCATAAGGTATTTTGAATGATACACTGCATATTAAGTTATATTATAAGGTATTTTCAATGATAAACTACTATATATTATAAGGTAATTTCAATGATACACTGCATATTACGTTATATTATAAGGTATTTTCAAAGATACAATACAAATTACGATATATTATAAGGTATTTTCAAAGATACACTGCATATTACGTTATATGGGAAGGTATTTTCAATGATACACTGCATATTACGTTATATTATATGGTATTTTCAATGATACACTGCATATTACGTTAAATTATAAGGTATTTTCAATGATACACTGCATATTACGTAATATTATAAGGTATTTTCAATGATACACTGCATATTACGATATATTATAAAGTATTTTCTATGATACACTGCATATTACGTTATATTATAAGGTAGTTTCAATGATACACTGCATATTACGTTATATTATAAGGTATTTTCAATGATACACTGCATATTACGTTATATGGGAAGGTATTTTCAATGATACACTGCATATTACGTTATATTATAATGTATTTTCAATGATGCACTGCATTTTACGTTATATTATAAGGTATTTTCATTGATAGACAAGAATTACCATATATTCTAAGGTATTTTCAATGATACACTAAAAAATCACGATATATTATAAGGTATTTGCAATGATACACTGCATATTACGTTATACTATAAGGTATTTTCAATGATACACTGCATATTAAGTTATATTATAAGGTATTTTCAATGATAAACTACTATATATTATAAGGTATTTTCAATGATACACTGCATATTACGTTATATTATAAGGTATTTTCAATGATACACTGCATATTACGTTAAATTATAAGGTATTTTCAATGATACACTGCATATTACGTTATATTATAAGGTATTTTCAATGATACACAGCATATTATGTTATATTATAAGGTATTTTCAATGATAAACTACTATATATTATAAGGTATTTCCAATGATACACTACAAATTACGTTATATCATAAGGTATATTCAATGATACACTGCATATTAAGTTATATTATAAGGTATTTTCAATGATAAACTACTATATATTATAAGGTATTTTCAATGATACACTGCATATTACGTTATATTATAAGGTATTTTCAATGATAAACTACAATATATTATATGGTATTTTCAATGATACACTGCATATTACGTTATATTATAAGGTATTTTCAATGATAAACTACATATTACGACATATTATAAAGTATTTTCTATGATACACTGCATATTACGTTATATTATAAGGTATTTTCAATGATACACTGCATATTACGTTATATGGGAAGGTATTTTCAATGATACACTGCATATTACGTTATATTATAAGGTATTTTCAATGATACACTGCATATTACGTTATATTATAAGGTATTTTCAATGATACACTGCATATTACGTTATATTATAAGGTATTTTCAATGATACACTACAAATTACGATATATTATAAGGTATTTTCAATGATACACTGCATATTACGTTATATTATAAGGTATTTTCATTGATAGACTAGAATTACCATATATTCTAAGGTATTTTCAATGATACACTGCATATTACGTTATATCATAAGGTATTTTCAATGATACACTGCATATTAAGTTATATTAAAAGGTATTTTCAATGATATACTGCTATATATTATAAGGTATTTTCAATGATACACTGCATATTACGGTATATTATAAGGTATTTTCATTGATACACTACAAATTACGATATATTGTAAGGTATTTTCAATGATAAACTGCATATTACGTTATATGGGAAGATATTTTCAATGATACACTGCATATTACGTTATATTATAAGGTATTTTCAATGATACACTGCATATTACGTTATATCATAAGGTATTTTCAATGATACACTGCATATTAAGTTATATTAAAAGGTATTTTCAATGATAAACTGCTATATATTATAAGGTATTTTCAATGATACACTGCATATTACGTTATATTATAAGGTATTTTCATTGATACACTACAAATTACGATATATTGTAAGGTATTTTCAATGATAAACTGCATATTACGTTATATGGGAAGGTATTTTCAATGATACACTGCATATTACGTTATATTATAAGGTATTTTCAATGATACACTGCATATTACGTTATATTATAAGGTATTTTCAAAGATACACTACAAATAACGATATATTATAAGGTATTTTCAATGATGCACTGCATATTACGTTATATTATAAGGTATTTTCATTGATAGACAATAATTACCATATATTCTAAGGTATTTTCAATGATACACTGCATATTACGTTATATTATTAGGTATTTTCAATGATACACTAAAAAATTACGATATATTATAAGGTATTTCCAATGATACACTGCATATTACGTTATATTATAAGGTATTTTCAATGATACACTGCATATTACCTTATATTATAAGGTATTTTCAATGATACACTGCATATTACGTTATATTATAAGGTATTTTCAATGATGCACTGCATATTACGTTATATTATAAGGTATTTTCAATGATACACTGCATATTACGTTATATTATTAGGTATTTTCAATGATACACTAAAAAATTACGATATATTATAAGGTATTTCCAATGATACACTGCATATTACGTTATATTATAAGGTATTTTCAATGATACACTGCATATTACCTTATATTATAAGGTATTTTCAATGATACACTGCATATTACGTTATATTATAAGGTATTTTCAATGATACACTGCATATTACATTACATTATAAGGTATTTTCAATGATACACTGCATATTACGTTATATTATAAGGTATTTTCAATGATGCACTGCATATTACGTTATACTATAAGGTATTTTCAATGATACACTGCATATTACGTTATATTATAAGGTATTTTCAATGATACACTACAAATTACGATATATTATAAGGTATTTTCAATGATACACTGCATATTACGTTATATTATAAGGTATTTTCATTGATAGACTAGAATTACCATATATTCTAAGGTATTTTCAATGATACACTGCATATTACGTTATATCATAAGGTATTTTCAATTATACACTGCATATTAAGTTATATTAAAAGGTATTTTCAATGATAAACTGCTATATATTATAAGGTATTTTCAATGATACACTGCATATTACGTTATATTATAAGGTATTTTCATTGATACACTACAAATTACGATATATTGTAAGGTATTTTCAATGATAAACTGCATATTACGTTATATGGGAAGGTATTTTCAATGATACACTGCATATTACGTTATATTATAAGGTATTTTCAATGATACACTGCATATTACGTTATACTATAAGGTATTTTCAATGATACACTGCATATTACGTTATATTATAAGGTATTTTCAATGATACACTACAAATTACGATATATTATAAGGTATTTTCAATGATACACTGCATATTACGTTATATTATAAGGTATTTTCATTGATAGACTAGAATTACCATATATTCTAAGGTATTTTCAATGATACACTGCATATTACGTTATATCATAAGGTATTTTCAATGATACACTGCATATTAAGTTATATTAAAAGGTATTTTCAATGATAAACTGCTATATATTATAAGGTATTTTCAATGATACACTGCATATTACGTTATATTATAAGGTATTTTCATTGATACACTACAAATTACGATATATTGTAAGGTATTTTCAATGATAAACTGCATATTACGTTATATGGGAAGGTATTTTCAATGATACACTGCATATTACGTTATATTATAAGGTATTTTCAATGATACACTGCATATTACGTTATAGTATAAGGAATTTTCAATGATTCACTGCATATTACGTTATATTATAAGGTATTTTCAATGATAGACTGCATATTAAGTTATATTATAAGGTATTTTCAATGATACACTGCATATTACATTACATTATAAGGTATTTTCAATGATACACTGCATATTACGTTATATTATAAGGTATTTTCAATGATGCACTGCATATTACGTTATACTATAAGGTATTTTCAATGATAAACTACTATATATTATAAGGTATTTTCAATGATAAACTACAATATATTATAAGGTATTTTCAATGATACACTGCATATTACGTTATATTATAAGGTATTTTCAAAGATACACTACAAATAACGATATATTATAAGGTATTTTCAATGATACACTGCATATTACGTTATATTATAAGGTATTTTCATTGATAGACAATAATTACCATATATTCTAAGGTATTTTCAATGATACACTGCATATTACGTTATATTATTAGGTATTTTCAATGATACACTAAAAAATTACGATATATTATAAGGTATTTCCAATGATACACTGCATATTACGTTATATTATAAGGTATTTTCAATGATACACTGCATATTACTTTATATTATAAGGTATTTTCAATGATACACTGCATATTACGTTATATTATAAGGTATTTTCAATGATACACTGCATATTACATTACATTATAAGGTATTTTCAATGATACACTGCATATTACGTTATATTATAAGGTATTTTCAATGATGCACTGCATATTACGTTATACTATAAGGTATTTTCAATGATACACTGCATATTACGTTATATGAGAAGGTATTTTCATTGATACACTACAAATTACGATATATTATAAGGTATTTTCAATGATACACTGCATATTACGTTATATCATAAGGTATTTTCAATGATACACTGCATATTACGTTATATTATAAGGTATTTTCAATGATAGACTGCATATTAAGTTATATTATAAGGTATTTTCAATGATACACTGCATATTACATTACATTATAAGGTATTTTCAATGATACACTGCATATTACGTTATATTATAAGGTATTTTCAATGATGCACTGCATATTACGTTATACTATAAGGTATTTTCAATGATAAACTACTATATATTATAAGGTATTTTCAATGATAAACTACAATATATTATAAGGTATTTTCAATGATACACTGCATATTACGTTATATTATAAGGTATTTTCAAAGATACACTACAAATAACGATATATTATAAGGTATTTTCAATGATGCACTGCATATTACGTTATATTATAAGGTATTTTCATTGATAGACAATAATTACCATATATTCTAAGGTATTTTCAATGATACACTGCATATTACGTTATATTATAAGGTATTTTCAATGATACACTAAAAAATTACGATATATTATAAGGTATTTCCAATGATACACTGCATATTACGTTATATTATAAGGTATTTTCAATGATACACTGCATATTACTTTATATTATAAGGTATTTTCAATGATACACTGCATATTACGTTATATTATAAGGTATTTTCAATGATACACTGCATATTACATTACATTATAAGGTATTTTCAATGATACACTGCATATTACGTTATATTATAAGGTATTTTCAATGATGCACTGCATATTACGTTATACTATAAGGTATTTTCAATGATACACTGCATATTACGTTATATGAGAAGGTATTTTCATTGATACACTACAAATTACGATATATTATAAGGTATTTTCAATGATACACTGCATATTACGTTATATGGGAAGGTATTTTCAATGATACACTGCATATTACGTTATATTATAAGGTATTTTCAATGATACACTGCATATTACGTTATATTATAAGGTATTTTCAATGATACACTGCATATTACGGTATATCATAAGGTATTTTCAATGATACACTGCATATTAAGTTATATTATAAGGTATTTTCAATGATAAACTACTATATATTATAAGGTATTTTCAATGATACACTGCATATTACGTTATATTATAAGGTATTTTCAAAGATACAATACAAATTACGATATATTATAAGGTATTTTCAAAGATACACTGCATATTACGTTATATGGGAAGGTATTTTCAATGATACACTGCATATTACGTTATATTATAAGGTATTTTCAATGATACACTGCATATTACGTTATATTATAACGTATTTTCAATGATAAACTACTATATATTATAAGGTATTTTCAATGATAAACTACTATATATTATAAGGTATTTTCAATGATACACTACAAATTACGATATATTAAAAGGTATTTCCAATGATACACTGCATATTACGTTATATTATAAGGTATTTTCAATGATACACTGCATATTACCTTATATTATAAGGTATTTTCAATGATACACTGCATATTACGTTATATTATAAGGTATTTTCAATGATACACTGCATATTACATTACATTATAAGGTATTTTCAATGATACACTGCATATTACGTTATATTATAAGGTATTTTCAATGATGCACTGCATATTACGTTATACTATAAGGTATTTTCAATGATAAACTACTATATATTATAAGGTATTTTCAATAATAAACTACAATATATTATAAGGTATTTTCATTGATACACTACAAATTACGATATATTGTAAGGTATTTTCAATGATACACTGCATATTACGTTATATTATAAGGTATTTTCAATGATACACTGCATATTACGTTATACTATAAGGTATTTTCAATGATACACTGCATATTACGTTATACTATAAGGTATTTTCAATGATACACTGCATATTACGTTATATTATAAGGTATTTTCAATGATACACTACAAATTACGATATATTATAAGGTATTTTCAATGATACACTGCATATTACGTTATATTATAAGGTATTTTCATTGATAGACTAGAATTACCATATATTCTAAGGTATTTTCAATGATACACTGCATATTACGTTATATCATAAGGTATTTTCAATGATACACTGCATATTAAGTTATATTAAAAGGTATTTTCAATGATAAACTGCTATATATTATAAGGTATGTTCAATGATACACTGCATATTACGTTATATTATAAGGTATTTTCATTGATACACTACAAATTACGATATATTGTAAGGTATTTTCAATGATAAACTGCATATTACGTTATATGGGAAGGTATTTTCAATGATACACTGCATATTACGTTATATTATAAGGTATTTTCAATGATACACTGCATATTACGTTATAGTATAAGGAATTTTCAATGATTCACTGCATATTACGTTATATTATAAGGTATTTTCAATGATAGACTGCATATTAAGTTATATTATAAGGTATTTTCAATTATACACTGCATATTACATTACATTATAAGGTATTTTCAATGATACACTGCATATTACGTTATATTATAAGGTATTTTCAATGATGCACTGCATATTACGTTATACTATAAGGTATTTTCAATGATAAACTACTATATATTATAAGGTATTTTCAATGATAAACTACAATATATTATAAGGTATTTTCAATGATACACTGCATATTACGTTATATTATAAGGTATTTTCAAAGATACACTACAAATAACGATATATTATAAGGTATTTTCAATGATGCACTGCATATTACGTTATATTATAAGGTATTTTCATTGATAGACAATAATTACCATATATTCTAAGGTATTTTCAATGATACACTGCATATTACGTTATATTATTAGGTATTTTCAATGATACACTAAAAAATTACGATATATTATAAGGTATTTCCAATGATACACTGCATATTACGTTATATTATAAGGTATTTTCAATGATACACTGCATATTACCTTATATTATAAGGTATTTTCAATGATACACTGCATATTACGTTATATTATAAGGTATTTTCAATGATACACTGCATATTACATTACATTATAAGGTATTTTCAATGATACACTGCATATTACGTTATATTATAAGGTATTTTCAATGATGCACTGCATATTACGTTATACTATAAGGTATTTTCAATGATACACTGCATATTACGTTATATGAGAAGGTATTTTCATTGATACACTACAAATTACGATATATTATAAGGTATTTTCAATGATACACTGCATATTACGTTATATGGGAAGGTATTTTCAATGATACACTGCATATTACGTTATATTATAAGGTATTTTCAATGATACACTGCATATTACCTTATATTATAAGGTATTTTCAATGATACACTGCATATTACGGTATATCATAAGGTATTTTCAATGATACACTGCATATTAAGTTATATTATAAGGTATTTTCAATGATAAACTACTATATATTATAAGGTATTTTCAATGATACACTGCATATTACGTTATATTATAAGGTATTTTCAAAGATACAATACAAATTACGATATATTATAAGGTATTTTCAAAGATACACTGCATATTACGTTATATGGGAAGGTATTTTCAATGATACACTGCATATTACGTTATATTATAAGGTATTTTCAATGATACACTGCATATTACGTTATATTATAACGTATTTTCAATGATAAACTACTATATATTATAAGGTATTTTCAATGATAAACTACTATATATTATAAGGTATTTTCAATGATACACTACAAATTACGATATATTAAAAGGTATTTCCAATGATACACTGCATATTACGTTATATTATAAGGTATTTTCAATGATACACTGCATATTACCTTATATTATAAGGTATTTTCAATGATACACTGCATATTACGTTATATTATAAGGTATTTTCAATGATACACTGCATATTACATTACATTATAAGGTATTTTCAATGATACACTGCATATTACGTTATATTATAAGGTATTTTCAATGATGCACTGCATATTACGTTATACTATAAGGTATTTTCAATGATAAACTACTATATATTATAAGGTATTTTCAATGATACACTGCATATTACGTTATATTATAAGGTATTTTCAAAGATACACTACAAATAACGATATATTATAAGGTATTTGCAATGATACACTGCATATTACGTTATACTATAAGGTATTTTCAATGATACACTGCATATTAAGTTATATTATAAAGTATTTTCAATGATAAACTACTATATATTATAAGGTATTTTCAATTATACACTGCATATTACGTTATATTATAAGGTATTTTCAATGATACACTGCATATTACGTTAAATTATAAGGTATTTTCAATGATACACTGCATATTACGTTATATTATAAGGTATTTTCAATGATACACAGCATATTATGTTATATTATAAGGTATTTTCAATGATAAACTACTATATATTATAAGGTATTTTCAATGATAAACTACTATATATTATAAGGTATTTTCAATGATACACTACAAATTACGTTATATCATAAGGTATATTCAATGATACACTGCATATTAAGTTATATTATAAGGTATTTTCAATGATAAACTACTATATATTATAAGGTATTTTCAATGATACACTGCATATTACGTTATATTATAAGGTATTTTCAATGATACACTACAAATTACGATATATTATAAGGTATTTTCAATGATACACTGCATATTACGTTATATTATAAGGTATTTTCATTGATAGACTAGAATTACCATATATTCTAAGGTATTTTCAATGATACACTGCATATTACGTTATATCATAAGGTATTTTCAATGATACACTGCATATTAAGTTATATTAAAAGGTATTTTCAATGATAAACTGCTATATATTATAAGGTATTTTCAATGATACACTGCATATTACGTTATATTATAAGGTATTTTCATTGATACACTACAAATTACGATATATTGTCAGGTATTTTCAATGATAAACTGCATATTACGTTATATGGGAAGGTATTTTCAATGATACACTGCATATTACGTTATATTATAAGGTATTTTCAATGATACACTGCATATTACGTTATAGTATAAGGAATTTTCAATGATTCACTGCATATTACGTTATATTATAAGGTATTTTCAATGATAGACTGCATATTAAGTTATATTATAAGGTATTTTCAATGATACACTGCATATTACATTACATTATAAGGTATTTTCAATGATACACTGCATATTACGTTATATTATAAGGTATTTTCAATGATGCACTGCATATTACGTTATACTATAAGGTATTTTCAATGATAAACTACTATATATTATAAGGTATTTTCAATGATAAACTACAATATATTATAAGGTATTTTCAATGATACACTGCATATTACGTTATATTATAAGGTATTTTCAAAGATACACTACAAATAACGATATATTATAAGGTATTGTCAATGATGCACTGCATATTACGTTATATTATAAGGTATTTTCATTGATAGACAATAATTACCATATATTCTAAGGTATTTTCAATGATACACTG
>CAKAJI010000194.1:0-25508 GCA_916610255.1 Lasioglossum lativentre | reverse complement strand
CTGCATATTACGTTATATTATAAGGTATTTTCAATGATACTCTGCATATTACGTTATATTATAAGGTATTTTCAATGATACACTGCATATTACATTATATTATAATGTATTTTCAATAATACACTGCATATTACGTTATATTATAACGTATTTTCAATGATAGACTGCATATTACGTTATATTATAATGTATTTTCAAAGATACACTGCATATTACGTTATATTACAAGGTATTGTCAATGACAGTCTGCAAATATTACGTTATATTATAAGGTATTTTCAATGATAGACTGCATATTACGTTATATCATAAGGTATTTTCAATGATACACTGCATATTACGTTATATTATAAGGCATTTTCAATGATAGACTGCATATTACGTTATATTACAAGGCATTTTCAATGATAGTCTGCAAATATTACGTTATATTATAAGGTATTTTTGAACGATACACTGCATATTAGATTATATTATAAGGTATTTTCAATGATACACTGCATATTACATTACATTATAAGGTATTTTCAATGATACACTGCTAATTACGGTATATTATAAGGTATTTTCAATGATACACTGCATATTACGTTATATTATAAGGTATTTTCAATGATACACTGCATATTACGTTATATTATAAGGTATTTTCAATGATACACTGCATATTACATTATATTATAATGTATTTTCAAAGATACACTGCACATTACGTTATTTTACAAGGCATTTTCAATGTTAGTCTGCAAATATTACGTTATATTATAAGGTATTTTGAACGATACACTGCATATTAGATTATATTATATGGTATTTTCAATGATACACTGCATATTGCGTTATATTATAAGGTATTTTCAATGATACACTGCATATTACGTTATATTATCGGTAATTTTCAATGATACACTGCATATTACGTTATATTATAAGGTATTTTCAATGATACATTTCATATTACGTTATATTATAAGGTATTTTCAATGATACACTACATATTACGTTATATTATAAGGTATTATCAATGATACACTGCATATTACGTTATATTATAAGGTATTTTCAATGATACACTGCATATTACGTTATATTATAAGGTATTTTCAATGATACACTGCATATTACATTATATTATAATGTATTTTCAAGGTACACTGCATATTACGTTATATTACAAAGGCATTTTCAATGATAGTCTGCAAATATTACGTTATATTATAAGGTATTTTCAATGATACTCTGCATATTACGTTATATTATAAGGTATTTTCAATGATACACTGCATATTACATTATATTATAATGTATTTTCAATAATACACTGCATATTACGTTATATTATAACGTATTTTCAATGATAGACTGCATATTACGTTATATTATAATGTATTTTCAAAGATACACTGCATATTACGTTATATTACAAGGTATTGTCAATGACAGTCTGCAAATATTACGTTATATTATAAGGTATTTTCAATGATAGACTGCATATTACGTTATATCATAAGGTATTTTCAATGATACACTGCATATTACGTTATATTATAAGGCATTTTCAATGATAGACTGCATATTACGTTATATTACAAGGCATTTTCAATGATAGTCTGCAAATATTACGTTATATTATAAGGTATTTTGAACGATACACTGCATATTAGATTATATTATAAGGTATTTTCAATGATACACTGCATATTACATTACATTATAAGGTATTTTCAATGATACACTGCTAATTACGGTATATTATAAGGTATTTTCAATGATACACTGCATATTACGTTATATTATAAGGTATTTTCAATGATACACTGCATATTACGTTATATTATAAGGTATTTTCAATGATACACTGCATATTACATTATATTATAATGTATTTTCAAAGATACACTGCACATTACGTTATTTTACAAGGCATTTTCAATGTTAGTCTGCAAATATTACGTTATATTATAAGGTATTTTGAACGATACACTGCATATTAGATTATATTATATGGTATTTTCAATGATACACTGCATATTGCGTTATATTATAAGGTATTTTCAATGATACACTGCATATTACGTTATATTATCGGTAATTTTCAATGATACACTGCATATTACGTTATATTATAAGGTATTTTCAATGATACATTTCATATTACGTTATATTATAAGGTATTTTCAATGATACACTACATATTACGTTATATTATAAGGTATTATCAATGATACACTGCATATTACGTTATATTATAAGGTATTTTCAATGATACACTGCATATTACGTTATATTATAAGGTATTTTCAATGATACACTGCATATTACATTATATTATAATGTATTTTCAAGGTACACTGCATATTACGTTATATTACAAAGGCATTTTCAATGATAGTCTGCAAATATTACGTTATATTATAAGGTATTTTGAACGATACACTGCATATTAGTTTATATTATAAGGTATTTTCAATGATACACTGCATATTGCGTTATATTATAAGGTATTTTCAATGATAGACTGCATATTACATTACATTAGAAGGTATTTTCAATGATAGACTGCAAATATTACGTTATATTATAAGGTATTTTGAATGATACACTGCATATTAGATTATATTATAAGATATTTTCAATTATAGACTGCATATTACATTACATTATAAGGTATTTTCAATGATACACTTCTAATTACGGTATATTATAAGGTATTTTCAATGATACACTGCATATTACGTTATATTATAAGGTATTTTCAATGATACACTGCACATTACGTTATATTATAAGGTATTTTCAATGATACACTGCATATTACATTATATTATAATGTATTTTCAATGATACACTGCATATTACGTTATATTACAAGGCATTTTCAATGATAGTCTGCAAATATTACGTTATATTATAAGGTATTTTGAACGATACACTGCATATTAGATTATATTATAAGGTATTTTCAATGATACACTGCAGATTGCGTTATATTATAAGGTATGTTCAATGATACATTTCATATTACGTTATATTATAAGGTATTTTCAATGATACACTGCATATTACGTTATATTATAAGGTATTTTCAATGATACACTGCATATTACGTTATATTATAAGGTATTTTCAATGATACACTGCATATTACATTATATTATATGGCATTTTCAATAATACACTGCATATTACGTTATATTATAACGTATTTTCAATGATAGACTGCATATTACGTTACATTATAAGGTATTTTCAATGATAGACTGCATGTTACGTTATATTATAAGGTATTTTCAATGATACACAGCATATTACCTTATATTATAAGGTATTTTCAATGATACACTGCATATTACGTTATATTGTAAGGTATTGTCAATGATAGACTGCATATTACGTTATATTATAAGGTATTTTCAATGATACACTGCATATTACGTTATATCATAAGGTATTTTCAATGATACACTGCATATTACGTTATATTATAAGGCATTTTCAATGATAGACTGCAAATATTACGTAATATTATAAGGTATTTTGAATGATACACTGCATATTAGATTATATTATAAGATATTTTCAATGATAGTCTGCATATTACATTACATTATAAGGTATTTTCAATGATACACTGCTAATTACGGTATATTATAATGTATTTTCAATGATACACTGCATATTACGTTATATTATAAGGTATTTTCAATGATACTCTGCATATTACGTTATATTATAAGGTATTTTCAATGATACACTGCATATTACATTATATTATAATGTATTTTCAATAATACACTGCATATTACGTTATATTATAACGTATTTTCATGATAGACTGCAAATATTACGTAATATTATAAGGTATTTTGAATGATACACTGCATTTTAGATTATATTATAAGATATTTTCAATGATAGTCTGCATATTACATTACATTATAAGGTATTTTCAATGATACACTGCTAATTACGGTATATTATAATGTATTGTCAATGATAGACTGCAAATATTACGTTATATTATAAGGTATTTTGAATGATACACTGCATATTAGATTATATTACAAGATATTTTCAATGATAAACTGCATATTACATTACATTATAAGGTATTTTCAATGATACACTTCTAATTACGGTATATTATAAGGTATTTTCAATGATACACTGCATATTACGTTATATTATAAGGTATTTTGAACGATACACTGCATATTAGATTATATTATAAGGTATTTTCAATGATACACTGCATATTACATTACATTATAAGGTATTTTCAATGATACACTGCTAATTACGGTATATTATAAGGTATTTTCAATGATACACTGCATATTACGTTATATTATAAGGTATTTTCAATGATACACTGCATATTACGTTATATTATAAGGTATTTTCAATGATACACTGCATATTACATTATATTATAATGTATTTTCAAAGATACACTGCACATTACGTTATTTTACAAGGCATTTTCAATGATAGTCTGCAAATATTACGTTATATTATAAGGTATGTTGAACGATACACTGCATATTAGATTATATTATATGGTATTTTCAATGATACACTGCATATTGCGTTATATTATAAGGTATTTTCAATGATACACTGCATATTACGTTATATTATCGGTAATTTTCAATGATACACTGCATATTACGTTATATTATAAGGTATTTTCAATGATACACTGCATATTACGTTATATTATAAGGTATTTTCAATGATACACTACATATTACGTTATATTATAAGGTATTATCAATGATACACTGCATATTACGTTATATTATAAGGTATTTTCAATGATACACTGCATATTACGTTATATTATAAGGTATTTTCAATGATACACTGCATATTACATTATATTATAATGTATTTTCAAGGTACACTGCATATTACGTTATATTACAAAGGCATTTTCAATGATAGTCTGCAAATATTACGTTATATTATAAGGTATTTTGAACGATACACTGCATATTAGTTTATATTATAAGGTATTTTCAATGATACACTGCATATTGCGTTATATTATAAGGTATTTTCAATGATAGACTGCATATTACATTACATTAGAAGGTATTTTCAATGATAGACTGCAAATATTACGTTATATTATAAGGTATTTTGAATGATACACTGCATATTAGATTATATTATAAGATATTTTCAATGATAGACTGCATATTACATTACATTATAAGGTATTTTCAATGATACACTTCTAATTACGGTATATTATAAGGTATTTTCAATGATACACTGCATATTACGTTATATTATAAGGTATTTTCAATGATACACTGCACATTACGTTATATTATAAGGTATTTTCAATGATACACTGCATATTACGTTATATTATAAGGTATTTTCAATGATACACTGCATATTACGTTATATTATAAGGTATTTTCAATGATACACTGCATATTACATTATATTATAATGTATTTTCAAAGATACACTGCATATTACGTTATTTTACAAGGCATTTTCAATGATAGTCTGCAAATATTACGTTATATTATAAGGTATTTTGAACGATACACTGCATATTAGATTATATTATATGGTATTTTCAATGATACACTGCATATTGCGTTATATTATAAGGTATTTTCAATGATACACTGCATATTACGTTATATTATTGGTAATTTTCAATGATACACTGCATATTACGTTATATTATAAGGTATTTTCAATGATACATTTCATATTACGTTATATTATAAGGTATTTTCAATGATACACTGCATATTACGTTATATTATAAGGTATTTTCAATGATAAACTGCATATTACGTTATATTATAAGGTATTTTCAATGATACACTGCATATTACATTATATTAAATGGCATTTTCAATAATACACTGCATATTACGTTATATTATAACGTATTTTCAATGATAGACTGCATATTACGTTACATTATAAGGTATTTTCAATGATAGACTGCATGTTACGTTATATTATAAGGTATTTTCAATGATACACAGCATATTACCTTATATTATAAGGTATTTTCAGTGATACACTGCATATTACGTTATATTGTAAGGTATTGTCAATGATAGACTGCCTATTACGTTATATTATAAGGTATTTTCAATGATACACTGCATATTACGTTATATCATAAGGTATTTTCAATGATACACTGCATATTACGTTATATTATAAGGTATTTTCAATGATACACTGCATATTACATTATATTATATGGCATTTTCAATAATACACTGCATATTACGTTATATTATAACGTATTTTCAATGATAGACTGCATATTACGTTACATTATAAGGTATTTTCAATGATAGACTGCATGTTACGTTATATTATAAGGTATTTTCAATGATACACAGCATATTACCTTATATTATAAGGTATTTTCAGTGATACACTGCATATTACGTTATATTGTAAGGTATTGTCAATGATAGACTGCATATTACGTTATATTATAAGGTATTTTCAATGATACACTGCATATTACGTTATATTATAAGGTATTTTCAATGATACACTGCATATTACGTTATATTATAAGGCATTTTCAATGATAGACTGCAAATATTACGTTATATTATAAGGTATTTTGAATGATACACTGCATATTAGATTATATTATAAGATATTTTCAATGATAGACTGCATATTACATTACATTATAAGGTATTTTCAATGATACACTTCTAATTACGGTATATTATAAGGTATTTTCAATGATACACTGCATATTACGTTATATTATAAGGTATTTTCAATGATACACTGCATATTACATTATATTATAATGTATTTTCAATGATACACTGCATATTACGTTATATTACAAGGCATTTTCAATGATAGTCTGCAAATATTACGTTATATTATAAGGTATTTTGAACGATACACTGCATATTAGATTATATTATAAGGTATTTTCAATGATACACTGCATATTACATTACATTATAAGGTATTTTCAATGATACACTGCTAATTACGGTATATTATAAGGTATTTTCAATGATACACTGCATATTACGTTACATTATAAGGTATTTTCAATGATAGACTGCATGTTACGTTATATTATAAGGTATTTTCAATGATACACAGCATATTACCTTATATTATAAGGTATTTTCAGTGATACACTGCATATTACGTTATATTGTAAGGTATTGTCAATGATAGACTGCATATTACGTTATATTATAAGGTATTTTCAATGATACACTGCATATTACGTTATATCATAAGGTATTTTCAATGATACACTGCATATTACGTTATATTATAAGGTATTTTCAATGATACACTGCATATTACGTTATATTACAAGGCATTTTCAATGATAGTCTGCAAATATTACGTTATATTATAAGGTATTTTGAACGATACACTGCATATTAGATTATATTATAAGGTATTTTCAATGATACACTGCATATTACATTACATTATAAGGTATTTTCAATGATACACTGCTAATTACGGTATATTATAAGGTATTTTCAATGATACACTGCATATTACGTTATATTATAAGGTATTTTCAATGATACACTGCATATTACGTTATATTATAAGGTATTTTCAATGATACACTGCATATTACGTTATATTATAAGGTATTTTCAATGATACACTGCATATTACATTATATTATATGGCATTTTCAATAATACACTGCATATTACGTTATATTATAACGGATTTTCAATGATAGACTGCATATTACGTTACATTATAAGGTATTTTCAATGATAGACTGCATGTTACGTTATATTATAAGGTATTTTCAATGATACACAGCATATTACCTTATATTATAAGGTATTTTCAGTGATACACTGCATATTACGTTATATTGTAAGGTATTGTCAATGATAGACTGCATATTACGTTATATTATAAGGTATTTTCAATGATACACTGCATATTACGTTATATCATAAGGTATTTTCAATGATACACTGCATATTACGTTATATTATAAGGTATTTTCAATGATACACTGCATATTACATTATATTATATGGCATTTTCAATAATACACTGCATATTACGTTATATTATAACGTATTTTCAATGATAGACTGCATATTACGTTACATTATAAGGTATTTTCAATGATAGACTGCATGTTACGTTATATTATAAGGTATTTTCAATGATACACAGCATATTACCTTATATTATAAGGTATTTTCAATGATACACTGCATATTACGTTATATTGTAAGGTATTGTCAATGATAGACTGCATATTACGTTATATTATAAGGTATTTTCAATGATACACTGCATATTACGTTATATTATAAGGTATTTTCAATGATACACTGCATATTACGTTATATTATAAGGCATTTTCAATGATAGACTGCAAATATTACGTTATATTATAAGGTATTTTGAATGATACACTGCATATTAGATTATATTACAAGATATTTTCAATGATAGACTGCATATTACATTACATTATAAGGTATTTTCAATGATACACTTCTAATTACGGTATATTATAAGGTATTTTCAATGATACACTGCATGTTACGTTATATTATAAGGTATTTTCAATGATACACAGCATATTACCTTATATTATAATGTATTTTCAATGATACACTGCATATTACGTTATATTACAAGGCATTTTCAATGATAGTCTGCAAATATTACGTTATATTATAAGGTATTTTGAACGATACACTGCATATTAGATTATATTATAAGGTATTTTCAATGATACACTGCATATTACATTACATTATAAGGTATTTTCAATGATACACTGCTTATTACGGTATATTATAAGGTATTTTCAATGATACACTGCATATTACGTTATATTATAAGGTATTTTCAATGATACACTGCATATTACGTTATATTATAAGGTATTTTCAATGATACACTGCTAATTACGGTATATTATAAGGTATTTTCAATGATACACTGCATATTACATTATATTATAATGTATTTTCAAGTTACACTGCATATTACGTTATATTACAAGGCATTTTCAATGATAGTCTGCAAATATTACGTTATATTATAAGGTATTTTGAACGATACACTGCATATTAGATTATATTATAAGGTATTTTCAATGATACACTGCATATTACATTACATTATAAGGTATTTTCAATGATACACTGCTAATTACGGTATATTATAAGGTATTTTCAATGATACACTGCATATTACGTTATATTATAAGGTATTTTCAATGATACACTGCATATTACGTTATATTATAAGGTATTTTCAATGATACACTGCATATTACGTTATATTATAAGGTATTTTCAATGATACACTGCATATTACATTATATTATATGGCATTTTCAATAATACACTGCATATTACGTTATATTATAACGTATTTTCAATGATAGACTGCATATTACGTTACATTATAAGGTATTTTCAATGATAGACTGCATGTTACGTTATATTATAAGGTATTTTCAATGATACACAGCATATTACCTTATATTATAAGGTATTTTCAATGATACACTGCATATTACGTTATATTGTAAGGTATTGTCAATGATAGACTGCATATTACGTTATATTATAAGGTATTTTCAATGATACACTGCATATTACGTTATATCATAAGGTATTTTCAATGATACACTGCATATTACGTTATATTATAAGGTATTTTCAATGATACACTGCATATTACGTTATATTACAAGGCATTTTCAATGATAGTCTGCAAATATTACGTTATATTATAAGGTATTTTGAACGATACACTGCATATTAGATTATATTATAAGGTATTTTCAATGATACACTGCATATTACATTACATTATAAGGTATTTTCAATGATACACTGCTAATTACGGTATATTATAAGGTATTTTCAATGATACACTGCATATTACGTTATATTATAAGGTATTTTCAATGATACACTGCATATTACGTTATATTATAAGGTATTTTCAATGATACACTGCATATTACGTTATATTATAAGGTATTTTCAATGATACACTGCATATTACATTATATTATATGGCATTTTCAATAATACACTGCATATTACGTTATATTATAACGGATTTTCAATGATAGACTGCATATTACGTTACATTATAAGGTATTTTCAATGATAGACTGCATGTTACGTTATATTATAAGGTATTTTCAATGATACACAGCATATTACCTTATATTATAAGGTATTTTCAATGATACACTGCATATTACGTTATATTGTAAGGTATTGTCAATGATAGACTGCATATTACGTTATATTATAAGGTATTTTCAATGATACACTGCATATTACGTTATATTATATGGTATTTTCAATGATACACTGCATATTACGTTATATTATAAGGTATTTTCAATGATACACAGCATATTACATTATATTATATGTCATTTTCAATGAAACACTGCATATTACGTTATATTATAACGTATTTTCAATGATAGACTGCATATTACGATATATTATAAGGTATTTTCAATGATAGACTGCATGTTACGTTATATTATAAGGTATTTTCAATGATACACAGCATATTACCTTATATTATAAGGTATTTTCAGTGATACACTGCATATTACGTTATATTGTAAGGTATTGTCAATGATAGACTGCATATTACGTTATATTATAAGGTATTTTCAATGATACACTGCTAATTACGGTATATTATAAGGTATTTTCAATGATACACTGCATATTAGATTATATTATAATGTATTTTCAATGATACACTGCATATTGCGTTATATTATAAGGTATTTTCAATGATACACTGCATATTACGTTATATTATAAGGTATTTTCAATGATACACTGCTAATTACGGTATATTATAAGGTATTTTGAATGATACACTGCATATTAGATTATATTATAAGATATTTTCAATGATAGACTGCATATTACATTACATTATAAGGTATTTTCAATGATACACTGCTAATTACGGTATATTATAAGGTATTTTCAATGATACACTGCATATTACATTATATTATAATGTATTTTCAAAGATAAACTGCATATTACGTTATATTACAAGGCATTTTCAATGATAGTCTGCAAATATTACGTTATATTATAAGGTATTTTGAACGATACACTGCATATTAGTTTATATTATAAGGTATTTTCAATGATACACTGCATATTGCGTTATATTATAAGGTATTTTCAATGATAGACTGCATATTACATTACATTATAAGGTACTTTCAATGATACACTGCTAATTACGGTATATTATAAGGTATTTTCAATGATACACTGCATATTAGATTATATTATAATGTATTTTCAATGATACACTGCATATTGCGTTATATTATAAGGTATTTTCAATGATACACTGCATATTATGTTATATTATAAGGTATTTTCAATGATACACTGCATATTACATTATATTATATGGTATTTTCAATAATACACTGCATATTACGTTATATTATAACGTATTTTCAATGATAGACTGCATATTACGTTATAATATAAGGTATTTTCAATGGTACACTGCATATTACACTATATTATAATGTATTTTCAATGATACACTGCATATTACGTTATATTACAAGGCATTTTCAATGATACACTGCATATTACGTTATATTATAAGGTATTTTGAACGATACACTGCATATTACGTTATATTATAAGGTATTTTCAATGATACTCTGCATATTACATTATATTAAAATGTATTTTCAAAGATACACTGCATATTACGTTATATTACAAGGCATTTTCAATGATAGTCTGCAAATATTACGTTATATTATAAGGTATTTTGAACGATACACTGCATATTAGTTTATATTATAAGGTATTTTCAATGATACACTGCATATTGCGTTATATTATAAGGTATTTTCAATGATACACTGCATATTACGTTATATTATAAGGTATTTTCAATGATACACTGCATATTACGTTATATTATAACGTATTTTCAATGATAGACTGCAAATATTACGTTATATTATAAGGTATTTTGAATGATACAGTGCATATTAGATTATATTATAAGATATTTTCAATGATAGACTCCATATTACTTTACATAATAAGGTATTTTCACTGATACACTGCTAATTACGGTATATTATAAGGTATTTTCAATGATACACTGTATATTACGTTATATTATAAGGTATTTTCAATGATACACTGCATATTACGTTATACTATAACGTATTTTCAATGATAGTCTGCAAATATTACGTTATATTATAAGGTATTTTGAATGATACAGTGCATATTAGATTATATTATAAGATATTTTCAATGATAGACTCCATATTACTTTACATAATAAGGTATTTTCACTGATACACTGCTAATTACGGTATATTATAAGGTATTTTCAATGATACACTGCATATTACGTTATATTATAATGTATTTTCAATGATACACTGCATATTACGTTATAATATAAGGTATTTTCAATGATACACTGCATATTACACTATATTATAATGAATTTTCAAAGATACACTGCATATTACGTTATATTACAAGGCAATTTCAATGATAGTCTGCAAATATTACGTTATATTATAAGGTATTTTGAACGATACACTGCATATTAGTTTATATTATAAGGTATTTTCAATGATACACTGCATATTGCGTTATATTATAAGGTATTTTCAATGATAGACTGCATATTACGTTATATTATAAGGTATTTTCAATGATACACTGCATATTACGTTATATCATAAGGTATTTTCAACGATACACTGCATATTGCGTTATATTATAAGGCATTTTCAATGATAGACTGCAAATATTACGTTATATTATAAGGTATTTTCAATGATACACTGCATATTACGTTATACTATAACGTATTTTCAATGATAGTCTGCAAATATTACGTTATATTATAAGGTATTTTGAACGATACACTGCATATTAGATTATAGTATAAGGTATTTTCAATGATACACTGCATATTGCGTTATATTATAAGGTATTTTCAATGATACACTTCATATTACGTTATATTATAAGGTATTTTGAACGATACACTGCATATTACGTTGTATTATAAGGTATTTTCAATGATACACTGCATATTACATTATATTATATGGTATTTTCAATAATACACTGCATATTACCGTATATTATAACGTATTTTCAATGATACACTGCATATTACGTTACATCATAAGGTATTTTCACTGATACACTGCTAATTACGGTATATTATAAGGTATTTTCAATGATACACTGCATATTACGTTATATTATAAGGTATTTTCAATGATACACTGCATATTACGTTATATTATAAGGTATTTTCAATGATACACTGCATATTACATTATATTATATGGTATTTTCAATGATACACTGCATATTACGTTATATTATAAGGTATTTTCAATGATACACTGCATATTGCGTTATATTATAAGGTATTTTCAATGATAGACTGCATATTACGTTATATTATAAGGTATTTTCAATGATTCACTGCATATTACGTTATATCATAATGTATTTTCAACGATACACTGCATATTGCTTTATATTATAAGGCATTTTCAATGATAGACTGCAAATATTACGTTATATTATAAGGTATTTTCAATGATAGTCTGCAAATATTACGTTATATTATAAGGTATTTTCAATGATACACTTCATATTACGTTATATTATAAGGTATTTTGAACGATACACTGCATATTACGTTGTATTATAAGGTATTTTCAATGATACACTGCATATTACATTATATTATATGGTATTTTCAATAATACACTGCATATTACCGTATATTATAAGGTATTTTCAATGATACACTGCATATTACGTTACATCATAAGGTATTTTCACTGATACACTGCTAATTACGGTATATTATAAGGTATTTTCAATGATACACTGCATATTACGTTATATTATAAGGTATTTTCAATGATACACTGCATATTACGTTATATTATAAGGTATTTTCAATGATACACTGCATATTACATTATATTATATGGTATTTTCAATGATACACTGCATATTACGTTATATTATAAGGTATTTTCAATGATACACTGCATATTGCGTTATATTATAAGGTATTTTCAATGATAGACTGCATATTACGTTATATTATAAGGTATTTTCAATGATTCACTGCATATTACGTTATATCATAATGTATTTTCAACGATACACTGCATATTGCTTTATATTATAAGGCATTTTCAATGATAGACTGCAAATATTACGTTATATTATAAGGTATTTTCAATGATACACTGCATATTACGTTATATTATAAGGTATTTTCAATGATACACTGCATATTACATTATATTATATGGTATTTTCAATAATACACTGCATATTACGTTATATTATAATGTATTTTCAAAGATACACTGCATATTACGTTATATCATAAGGTATTTTCAACGATACACTGCATATTAGATTATATTATAAGGTATTTTCAATGATACACTGCATATTACGTTATATTGTAAGGTATTGTCAATGATAGACTGCATATTACGTTATATTATAAGGTATTTTCAATGATACACTGCATATTACGTTATATCATAAGGTATTTTCAATGATACACTGCATATTACGTTATATTATAAGGCATTTTCAATGATAGACTGCAAATATTAATTTACATAATAAGGTATTTTCACTGATACACTGCTAATTACGGTATATTATAAGGTATTTTCAATGATACACTGCATATTACGTTATATTATAAGGTATTTTGAATGATACACTGCATATTAGATTATATTATAAGATATTTTCAATGATAGACTGCATATTACATTACATTATAAGGTATTTTCAATGATACACTGCATATTCCGTTATATTATAAGGTATTTTCAATGATACACTGCATATTACGTTATATTATAAGGTATTTTCAATGATACACTGCATATTACATTATATTATAATGTATTTTCAAAGATACACTGCATATTACGTTATATTACAAGGCATTTTCAATGATAGTCTGCAAATATTACGTTATATTATAAGGTATTTTGAACGATACACTGCATATTAGTTTATATTATAAGGTATTTTCAATGATGCACTGCATATTGCGTTATATTATAAGGTATTTTCAATGATACACTGCATATTACGTTATATTATAAGATATTTTCAATGGTACACTGCATATTACGTTATATTATAACGTATTTTCAATGATAGACTGCAAATATTACGTTATATTATAAGGTATTTTGAATGATACAGTGCATATTAGATTATATTATAAGATATTTTCAATGATAGACTGCATATTACATTACATTATAAGGTATTTTCAATGATACACTGCATATTCCGTTATATTATAAGGTATTTTCAATGATACACTGCATATTACGTTATATTATAAGGTATTTTCAATGATACACTGCATATTACATTATATTATAATGTATTTTCAAAGATACACTGCATATTACGTTATATTACAAGGCATTTTCAATGATAGTCTGCAAATATTACGTTATATTATAAGGTATTTTGAACGATACACTGCATATTAGTTTATATTATAAGGTATTTTCAATGATGCACTGCATATTGCGTTATATTATAAGGTATTTTCAATGATACACTGCATATTACGTTATATTATAAGGTATTTTCAATGGTACACTGCATATTACGTTATATTATAACGTATTTTCAATGATAGACTGCAAATATTACGTTATATTATAAGGTATTTTGAATGATACACTGCATATTAGATTATATTATAAGGTATTTTCAATGATACACTGCATATTACGTTACATTATAAGGTATTTTCACTGATACACTGCTAATTACGGTATATTATAAGGTATTTTCAATGATACACTGCATATTACGTTATATTATAAGGTATTTTCAATGATACACTGCATATTACGTTATATTATAAGGTATTTTCAATGATACACTGCATATTACGTTATATTATAAGGTATTTTCAATGATACACTGCATATTACGTTATATTATAAGGTATTTTGAATGATACACTGCATATTAGATTATATTATAAGATATTTTCAATGATACACTGCATATTACGTTACATTATAAGGTATTTTCAATGATAGACTGCATGTTACGTTATATTATAAGGTATTTTCAATGATACACAGCATATTACCTTATATTATAAGGTATTTTCAGTGATACACTGCATATTACGTTATATTGTAAAGTATTGTCAATGATAGACTGCATATTACGTTATATTATAAGGTATTTTCAATGATACACTGCATATTACGTTATATCATAATGTATTTTCAACGATACACTGCATATTGCTTTATATTATAAGGCATTTTCAATGATAGACTGCAAATATTACGTTATATTATAAGGTATTTTCAATGATAGTCTGCAAATATTACGTTATATTATAAGGTATTTTCAATGATACACTTCATATTACGTTATATTATAAGGTATTTTGAACGATACACTGCATATTACGTTGTATTATAAGGTATTTTCAATGATACACTGCATATTACATTATATTATATGGTATTTTCAATAATACACTGCATATTACCGTATATTATAACGTATTTTCAATGATACACTGCATATTACGTTACATCATAAGGTATTTTCACTGATACACTGCTAATTACGGTATATTATAAGGTATTTTCAATGATACACTGCATATTACGTTATATTATAAGGTATTTTCAATGATACACTGCATATTACGTTATATTATAAGGTATTTTCAATGATACACTGCATATTACATTATATTATATGGTATTTTCAATGATACACTGCATATTACGTTATATTATAAGGTATTTTCAATGATACACTGCATATTGCGTTATATTATAAGGTATTTTCAATGATAGACTGCATATTACGTTATATTATAAGGTATTTTCAATGATTCACTGCATATTACGTTATATCATAATGTATTTTCAACGATACACTGCATATTGCTTTATATTATAAGGCATTTTCAATGATAGACTGCAAATATTACGTTATATTATAAGGTATTTTCAATGATACACTGCATATTACGTTATATTATAAGGTATTTTCAATGATACACTGCATATTACATTATATTATATGGTATTTTCAATAATACACTGCATATTACGTTATATTATAATGTATTTTCAAAGATACACTGCATATTACGTTATATCATAAGGTATTTTCAACGATACACTGCATATTAGATTATATTATAAGGTATTTTCAATGATACACTGCATATTACGTTTTATTGTAAGGTATTGTCAATGATAGACTGCATATTACGTTATATTATAAGGTATTTTCAATGATACACTGCATATTACGTTATATCATAAGGTATTTTCAATGATACACTGCATATTACGTTATATTATAAGGCATTTTCAATGATAGACTCCATATTAATTTACATAATAAGGTATTTTCAATGATACACTGCTAATTACGGTATATTATAAGGTATTTTCAATGATACACTGCATATTACGTTATATTATAAGGTATTTTGAATGATACACTGCATATTAGATTATATTATAAGATATTTTCAATGATAGACTGCATATTACATTACATTATAAGGTATTTTCAATGATACACTGCATATTCCGTTATATTATAAGGTATTTTCAATGATACACTGCATATTACGTTATATTATAAGGTATTTTCAATGATACACTGCATATTACATTATATTATAATGTATTTTCTAAGATACACTGCATATTACGTTATATTACAAGGCATTTTCAATGATAGTCTGCAAATATTACGTTATATTATAAGGTATTTTGAACGATACACTGCATATTAGTTTATATTATAAGGTATTTTCAATGATGCACTGCATATTGCGTTATATTATAAGGTATTTTCAATGATACACTGCATATTACGTTATATTATAAGATATTTTCAATGGTACACTGCATATTACGTTATATTATAACGTATTTTCAATGATAGACTGCAAATATTACGTTATATTATAAGGTATTTTGAATGATACACTGCATATTAGATTATATTATAAGATATTTTCAATGATAGACTGCATATTACATTACATTATAAGGTATTTTCAATGATACACTGCATATTCCGTTATATTATAAGGTATTTTCAATGATACACTGCATATTACGTTATATTATAAGGTATTTTCAATGATACACTGCATATTACATTATATTATAATGTATTTTCAAAGATACACTGCATATTACGTTATATTACAAGGCATTTTCAATGATAGTCTGCAAATATTACGTTATATTATAAGGTATTTTGAACGATACACTGCATATTAGTTTATATTATAAGGTATTTTCAATGATGCACTGCATATTGCGTTATATTATAAGGTATTTTCAATGATACACTGCATATTACGTTATATTATAAGGTATTTTCAATGGTACACTGCATATTACGTTATATTATAACGTATTTTCAATGATAGACTGCAAATATTACGTTATATTATAAGGTATTTTGAATGATACACTGCATATTAGATTATATTATAAGGTATTTTCAATGATACACTGCATATTACGTTACATTATAAGGTATTTTCACTGATACACTGCTAATTACGGTATATTATAAGGTATTTTCAATGATACACTGCATATTACGTTATATTATAAGGTATTTTCAATGATACACTGCATATTACGTTATATTATAAGGTATTTTCAATGATACACTGCATATTACGTTATATTATAAGGTATTTTCAATGATACACTGCATATTACGTTATATTATAAGGTATTTTGAATGATACACTGCATATTAGATTATATTATAAGATATTTTCAATGATACACTGCATATTACGTTACATTATAAGGTATTTTCAATGATAGACTGCATGTTACGTTATATTATAAGGTATTTTCAATGATACACAGCATATTACCTTATATTATAAGGTATTTTCAGTGATACACTGCATATTACGTTATATTGTAAAGTATTGTCAATGATAGACTGCATATTACGTTATATTATAAGGTATTTTCAATGATACACTGCATATTACGTTATATCATAAGGTATTTTCAATGATACACTGCATATTACGTTATATTATAAGGTATTTTCAATGATACACTGCATATTACATTATATTATATGGCATTTTCAATAATACACTGCATATTACGTTATATTATAACGTATTTTCAATGATAGACTGCATATTACGTTACATTATAAGGTATTTTCAATGATAGACTGCATATTACGTTATATTATAAGGTATTTTCAATGATAGACTGCATATTACGTTATATTATAAGGTATTTTCAATGATACACTGCATATTACGTTATATCATAAGGTATTTTCAACGATACACTGCATATTAGATTATATTATATTGTATTTTCAATGATACACTGCATATTGCGTTATATTATAAGGTATTTTCAATGATACACTGCATATTACGTTATATCATAAGGTATTTTCAATGATACACTGCATATTACGTTATATTATAAGGCATTTTCAATGATAGACTCCATATTAATTTACATAATAAGGTATTTTCACTGATACACTGCTAATTACGGTATATTATAAGGTATTTTCAATGATACACTGCATATTACGTTATATTATAAGGTATTTTGAATGATACACTGCATATTAGATTATATTATAAGATATTTTCAATGATAGACTGCATATTACATTACATTATAAGGTATTTTCAATGATACACTGCATATTCCGTTATATTATAAGGTATTTTCAATGATACACTGCATATTACGTTATATTATAAGGTATTTTCAATGATACACTGCATATTACATTATATTATAATGTATTTTCTAAGATACACTGCATATTACGTTATATTACAAGGCATTTTCAATGATAGTCTGCAAATATTACGTTATATTATAAGGTATTTTGAACGATACACTGCATATTAGTTTATATTATAAGGTATTTTCAATGATGCACTGCATATTACGTTACATTATAAGGTATTTTCAATGATAGACTGCATGTTACGTTATATTATAAGGTATTTTCAATGATACACAGCATATTACCTTATATTATAAGGTATTTTCAGTGATACACTGCATATTACGTTATATTGTAAAGTATTGTCAATGATAGACTGCATATTACGTTATATTATAAGGTATTTTCAATGATACACTGCATATTACGTTATATCATAAGGTATTTTCAATGATACACTGCATATTACGTTATATTATAAGGTATTTTCAATGATACACTGCATATTACATTATATTATATGGCATTTTCAATAATACACTGCATATTACGTTATATTATAACGTATTTTCAATGATAGACTGCATATTACGTTACATTATAAGGTATTTTCAATGATAGACTGCATATTACGTTATATTATAAGGTATTTTCAATGATAGACTGCATATTACGTTATATTATAAGGTATTTTCAATGATACACTGCATATTACGTTATATCATAATGTATTTTCAACGATACACTGCATATTGCTTTATATTATAAGGCATTTTCAATGATAGACTGCAAATATTACGTTATATTATAAGGTATTTTCAATGATACACTGCATATTACGTTATATTATAAGGTATTTTCAATGATACACTGCATATTACGTTATATTATAAGGTATTTTCAATGATACACTGCATATTACGTTATATTATAAGGTATTTTCAATGATACACTGCATATTACGTTATATCATAAGGTATTTTCAACGATACACTGCATATTAGATTATATTATATTGCATTTTCAATGATACACTGCATATTGCGTTATATTATAAGGTATTTTCAATAATACACTGCATATTACGTTATATTCTAACGTATTTTCAATGATAGACTGCATATTACGTTATATTATAAGGTATTTTCAATGATAGACTGCATGTTACGTTATATTATAAGGTGTTTTCAATGATACACAGCATATTACCTTATATTATAAGGTATTTTCAATGATACACTGCATATTACGTTATATTGTAAGGTATTGTCAATGATAGACTGCATATTACGTTATATTATAAGGTATTTTCAAAGATACACTGCATATTACGTTATATCATAAGGTATTTTCAATGATACACTGCATATTACGTTATATTATAAGGTATTTTCAATGATACACTGCATATTACATTATATTATATGGTATTTTCAATGATACACTGCATATTACGTTATATTATAAGGTATTTTCAATGATACACTGCATATTGCGTTATATTAGAAGGTATTTTCAATGATAGACTGCATATTACGTTATATTATAAGGTATTTTCAATGATTCACTGCATATTACGTTATATCATAATGTATTTTCAACGATACACTGCATATTGCTTTATATTATAAGGCATTTTCAATGATAGACTGCAAATATTACGTTATATTATAAGGTATTTTCAATGATACACTGCATATTACGTTATATTATAAGGTATTTTCAATGATACACTGCATATTGCGTTATATTATAAGGTATTTTCAATGATACACTGCATATTACGTTATATTATAAGGTATTTTCAATGAAACACTGCATATTACATTATATTATATGGTATTTTCAATAATACACTGCATATTACGTTATATAATAAGGTATTTTCAATGATACACTGGATATTACGTTATATTATAAGGTATTTTGAATGATACACTGCATATTAGATTATATTATAAGATATTTTCAATGATACACTGCATATTACGTTATATTATAAGGTATTTTGAATGATACACTGCATATTAGATTATATTATAAGATATTTTCAATGATACACTGCTAATTACGGTATATTATAAGGTATTTTCAATGATACACTGCATATTACGTTATATTATAAGGTATTTTCAATGATACACTGCATATTACGTTATAATATAAGGTATTTTCAATGATACACTGCATATTACACTATATTATAATGTATTTTCAAAGATACACTGCATATTACGTTATATTATAAGGTATTTTCAATGATACACTGCATATTACATTATATTATATGGTATTTTCAATAATACACTGCATATTACGTTATATTATAAGGTATTTTCAATGATACACTGCATATTACGTTATATTATAAGGTATTTTGAATGATACACTGCATATTAGATTATATTATAAGATATTTTCAATGATACACTGCATATTACATTATATTATAAGGTATTTTCAATGATACACTGCATATTACGTTATATTATAAGGTATTTTCAATGATACACTGCATATTACATTATATTATATGGTATTTTCAATAATACACTGCATATTACGTTATATTATAAGGTATTTTCAATGATACACTGCATATTACGTTATATTATAAGGTATTTCCAATGATACACTGCATATTACGTTATATTATAAGGTATTTTCAATGATACACTGCATATTACGTTATATTATAAGGTATTTTCAATGATACACTGCATATTACGTTATATTATAAGGTATTTTCAATGATACACTGCATATTACGTTATATTATAAGGTATTTTCAATGATACACTGCATATTACGTTATATCATAAGGTATTTTCAACGATACACTGCATATTAGATTATATTATATTGTATTTTCAATGATACACTGCATATTGCGTTATATTATAAGGTATTTTCAATAATACACTGCATATTACGTTATATTCTAACGTATTTTCAATGATAGACTGCATATTACGTTATATTATAAGGTATTTTCAATGATAGACTGCATGTTACGTTATATTATAAGGTGTTTTCAATGATACACAGCATATTACCTTATATTATAAGGTATTTTCAATGATACACTGCATATTACGTTATATTGTAAGGTATTGTCAATGATAGACTGCATATTACGTTATATTATAAGGTATTTTCAAAGATACACTGCATATTACGTTATATCATAAGGTATTTTCAATGATACACTGCATATTACGTTATATTATAAGGTATTTTCAATGATACACTGCATATTACATTATATTATATGGTATTTTCAATGATACACTGCATATTACGTTATATTATAAGGTATTTTCAATGATACACTGCATATTGCGTTATATTAGAAGGTATTTTCAATGATAGACTGCATATTACGTTATATTATAAGGTATTTTCAATGATTCACTGCATATTACGTTAGATCATAATGTATTTTCAACGATACACTGCATATTGCTTTATATTATAAGGCATTTTCAATGATAGACTGCAAATATTACGTTATATTATAAGGTATTTTCAATGATACACTGCATATTACGTTATATTATAAGGTATTTTCAATGATACACTGCATATTGCGTTATATTATAAGGTATTTTCAATGATACACTGCATATTACGTTATATTATAAGGTATTTTCAATGAAACACTGCATATTACATTATATTATATGGTATTTTCAATAATACACTGCATATTACGTTATATAATAAGGTATTTTCAATGATACACTGCATATTACGTTATATTATAAGGTATTTTGAATGATACACTGCATATTAGATTATATTATAAGATATTTTCAATGATACACTGCATATTACGTTATATTATAAGGTATTTTGAATGATACACTGCATATTAGATTATATTATAAGATATTTTCAATGATACACTGCTAATTACGTTATATAATAAGGTATTTTCAATGATACACTGGATATTACGTTATATTATAAGGTATTTTGAATGATACACTGCATATTAGATTATATTATAAGATATTTTCAATGATACACTGCATATTACGTTATATTATAAGGTATTTTCAATGATACACTGCATATTACGTTATAATATAAGGTATTTTCAATGATACACTGCATATTACACTATATTATAATGTATTTTCAAAGATACACTGCATATTACGTTATATTATAAGGTATTTTCAATGATACACTGCATATTACATTATATTATATGGTATTTTCAATAATACACTGCATATTACGTTATATTATAAGGTATTTTCAATGATACACTGCATATTACGTTATATTATAAGGTATTTTGAATGATACACTGCATATTAGATTATATTATAAGATATTTTCAATGATACACTGCATATTACATTATATTATAAGGTATTTTCAATGATACACTGCATATTACGTTATATTATAAGGTATTTTCAATGATACACTGCATATTACATTATATTATATGGTATTTTCAATAATACACTGCATATTACGTTATATTATAAGGTATTTTCAATGATACACTGCATATTACGTTATATTATAAGGTATTTCCAATGATACACTGCATATTACGTTATATTATAAGGTATTTTCAATGATAGACTGCATATTACGTTATATTATAAGGTATTTTCAATGATACACTGCATATTACGTTATATCATAAGGTATTTTCAACGATACACTGCATATTAGATTATATTAGAAGGTATTTTCAATGATAGACTGCATATTACGTTATATTATAAGGTATTTTCAATGATTCACTGCATATTACGTTATATCATAATGTATTTTCAACGATACACTGCATATTGCTTTATATTATAAGGCATTTTCAATGATAGACTGCAAATATTACGTTATATTATAAGGTATTTTCAATGATACACTGCATATTACGTTATATTATAAGGTATTTTCAATGATACACTGCATATTACGTTATATTATAAGGTATTTTCAATGATACACTGCATATTACGTTATATTATAAGGTATTTTCAATGATACACTGCATATTACGTTATATTATAAGGTATTTTGAATGATACACTGCATATTAGATTATATTATAAGATATTTTCAATGATACACTGCATATTACGTTACATTATAAGGTATTTTCAATGATAGACTGCATGTTACGTTATATTATAAGGTATTTTCAATGATACACAGCATATTACCTTATATTATAAGGTATTTTCAGTGATACACTGCATATTACGTTATATTGTAAAGTATTGTCAATGATAGACTGCATATTACGTTATATTATAAGGTATTTTCAATGATACACTGCATATTACGTTATATCATAACGTATTTTCAATGATACACTGCATATTGCGTTATATTAGAAGGTATTTTCAATGATAGACTGCATATTACGTTATATTATAAGGTATTTTCAATGATTCACTGCATATTACGTTATATCATAATGTATTTTCAACGATACACTGCATATTGCTTTATATTATAAGGCATTTTCAATGATAGACTGCAAATATTACGTTATATTATAAGGTATTTTCAATGATACACTGCATATTACGTTATATTATAAGGTATTTTCAATGATACACTGCATATTGCGTTATATTATAAGGT